>CM076572.1:1151364932-1151663369 GCA_034641835.2 Pinus albicaulis
TTGTAGTCTTCGATGAATGGATATCATCATCTTTATGAGAAAAGAATCTTTCCCTAGCTACATGATGTTATCATTAGTGAACATGTATCTTTTCTTGAATCCCATCTAGCTACCTCAAACAAACAATATTACAACTATTTGAAAATTGGCATTATAATAGAAATACTTCTATGGAAATAGTTGTTATTGGACATTGTGGGGTATATGGTTCAAAATTTGAACAAACACCTACAAACAACAACATTAAGATAGCACGAAAATACATCTTTGGTCTAAGAAAATGTGGGTTAGATTGGATAATTTTTATTTCTTAAAAAGATTCACCAATAAATTTATTTTATTTTAAACATGCCTAATATTTTATAAATACTATATAAAATCATTACAATTTTAAATATGTTTACAAAAAATATCATCAAACATTTTACAATTTCAGTTTGGAAAATATTAAATTTAACTAAAAAAAATTTAGTGAAAAAATTCAATAAGCCATATATATTATATCACTTAGATTTTTTCACATGGAAATTATAAATTGTCTTTAAATTTTATTCTTTAATTTATTTCACTTAATTTTCATTTTTATTTATTTAGTTTTTGTAATTAACAACAATATTGGTCAAACCTTCCAGATATAACATTAAAATGTTTTCCCTAGTTTTTTATTTTTTATGATTTTTTAATAGATAATTTATTAGATTTCACAATATTTGATGACTCGTACATTTATATTAAAATATTTGTGATCTTCAGAACGGTTTATTTTACAGAAATTTTAAAATAAATATAAAATTCCTTGAACGAACGTAAATTTGACTTTTGTCGATTTAAAATAATTAATATTTTATATGAAAGCTCTGTTAACGAAGAACAAGAAAAAACACACCAAAAAAAAATATCGGTAGTTTTATTTAAAATTAATTTGGTTCGATGGTCATTAAAAATAAAATAAAAAGAGAATGGGTTAAGTACAATTTAATGGAGTTGTTTTAGTATGATTTTTTGGAGTTTTTGGTGAATCTCGTGAAAAATTTGAGGTAAATTTTTTATTTCTGTTATTTAAATTGATTTTGGTTTTTTGACTGTATATATGGATTCAGCACCCTAAAAAACCTCTAAAATTTTGGATTGTGCAAGATTACCCGTCAAACTTCTATTTTCAATAAATTCCTGCAAAAATTTATTAAAATTAAACGCTAAAAAACTACCATAAAAGCCTTCAAAAAGTTTCACTATAGACTACTTTCAGTTTAATCGGTGCAATTTCCCGCCAGCTGTTTGGAGACAGATTTTGTGTTGACATTGTATCTGGTGGGCACACGCGGATCCAGCAGAGAGGGTGAACAAAAGGTTGGCCCCCATTTTATTTATTTGTCACAACCACAACTGAGTGACGGCTGTTCAACCAATGGAATAAACGTCTTTGATGAGAGCTGTTATGCTTTATCGTAAGAAGAGAGAAACGATATTCTGTGGGAGAACTCTTCTGGTCCTGTCATTCCAAGCAGGCCTCCAATTTGACATTCTACAGAACTTTGGAAAGTATTTAAGTTGATCTTAAATAGTGATGTTAAAAAAATGAAAGTGTTTAAGTTCGTTTCAGATAGTGATTTAAATTTTATTAAGCAATTTAGATAGAGATTAATTTAGACAATCTGCTTAGTTGTTATATTTATTTATCTTCACCATTCTATAGTGCAGACTGGAAATGCACTTATTTTTTGTCACCTTTTTTAAGTAGGCTGCTGATATGAAATTTTTATATAAACAAAAAGGAATCAGATGAAGGTTGGAGTAGTGTTTTTGAAAACTATTTCATTACAAAAAATTCAGCCTAAAACCCATGTGATGCCAGGAAAGTAGAATAACATTTTAAAATCGATTGCTGATTCTTAAATATTGTGCAATTAAATGAACATGGTCAATTACCATGTCCATCATGTCCATTTGACTGGGAAATATTTAGAGAATCCCAAGTCAACATAACCTCATGGGGGAGTAAAATGGCTTCAAGGACAAGATTCAGAAATGTTACAATGATGTCTCAGAACCAAAGCAGTTTGTAGTTACATCAAGGTTCGGGTCGGCTGCCCACGTTCTCATGACGGAAAGTTGGAGAATGATGAGTTCTATTTGTTCTGAAACATGTTTTGTTATATATATATTAAAAGTTGTATTTTAAACATTAAAAAATTGTATTTTAAATAACAAAAAAATACAATTTAATTTAAAATTAGTACAATTACATTTACCAATGTTGTTGATATAAGCTTATAGCAAATAAATTTACAACCACATTATATCCATCACCCACCACACATATTTTACCAAAATAATCATTATCTATTTATGAATAAATTACCAATATATTTTATATATCTACTTGTAATATTTTAATAATATAAACTATATTCATACTATATATTAAACTTATATATATATATATATATATATATATATATATATATATATATAATATTTTATTATTTGATAATAAAATATTATTAAATTTTTTCAACACATTAATAGTTATAACTCAAACTATACTAAAATTAAAATATAACATGATACTAGTATCTTATTACTATTTATAATAAGTATATATCTCTTACCAATATATCAAGGGATTATTAGTATTATAAGCTAAATGAATTAATAAGCAAGGGTCTAATATTATAAACCCAAGGAATCGGTGAACCCAAGGGAAAAATATTAAAAAGCTAACACATCAATAAGCCCAAGGGGTCCATATTAAAAAGAGGAGAGATTAATACAGCCTAGGAATTAATATTTTAAATACAAATGAATGAAAAACTCACATGATTGTTAATATTATAAACCGAAGAGAACAATCAACTTAGAGATTTTTAATATTATAAACATAATGAATTAAAAAACTAAATGATTAATTTACCCAATGGATTGATATTAAAAACCCAAGGGATCAATAAGGCTAACGGATTAATATTAAAAAGACACGAAATTAATAAACCCTAAGAATTAATATTTTAAACTCAAAAACCTAGAATATTAATAAACCATAATAATCAATATTTTAACCTCACAATATTAATAAACCCAAGGGACTATTAATGTTATAAAGCAAAATAACCAATAAGAGGAAAGGATTAATATTATAAACCAAAGAAATCGGTGAACCCAAGGGATAAATATTAAAAACCTACGGGATCAATAAGGTCAATCGATCAATATTAAAAACACAAAATACTAATAAACCCCAATAAATAATATTTTAAATTAAATATATTGATAAACTTAAGACATTATTCATATTATAAAACAAAAGAAGTAATAAAACCAAGGGTTTAATATTATAAATCAAACTAATTGGTGAACTCAAGGGATAAATATTAATATTATAAACCAAGAAATTAATAAACCCTAATAAGAAATATTTTAAACACAAGATATTAATAAACCCTAAGAATTAATATTTTAAATTCAAGAGATTAGTAAACCCAAGGGGTTATTAATATTATAAACAAAAACAGCTAATAAACCCAAGGGTTTGATATTACAAACCAAAAGAAATGGTGAACCCAAAAGATAAATATTAAATACCTAAGTGATCAATAAGGCCAAGCGGTCAATATTAAAAACAAGGGAGATCAATAAACCCTAAGAATTAATATTTTTAACTCAAAAACCTAAGAAATTAATAAAACCTAAGAATTAATATTTTTAACTCAAGAGATTTTAAGACTCAAGTGTGGGTCCATATTATAAATGAAAAGAACTAATAAACCCAAGGGTTTTATATTATAAACCCAAGGAATTGGTGAAACGAAAGGATAAGTATTAAAAACCTAAGGGATCAATAAGGCGAAGGGATCAATATGAAAAAAAAAAGATATTAATAAAGCCTACAAAGTAATATCTTAAACAAAAAGGTGTGATAAACTCACATGGTTATTAATATTATAAATTCAGGGGGGAAATATTAAACCTAAGAGATTAATATTATAAACTTCAACTATATAAAAACCTTTAAATAAATTTTATAAACCATAAAATAAACATGATTGAGCATGTTTGATTTAAACATTGAGACAATTGTTGTCACAATGTGACGTTGGATGAAGAATGACCATGGTTTTGCATGGTTGATTTTCATATTGAGACAACCTTTGTCACAATGTGTCAGTCAACCATGGAAGACCTTGATGGACTAGGACTAAATATGATTAACAATGGTAGCCCATAGCTGATTTTCATATTGAGACAATGTTTTCATCTTTGTGACATTGGACCATGCATTAATATTAAAGTGTTTGACTAAAATTTAAAAAACTAATATTACAAACCCAAAGAATTAGAAAACTTCGAGAGTTAATAAACCCTAAGAATTCATATCTTAAACTCAAAACCTAAGAATTAATAATTTAAACTTGAGATTAATAATTGAATGGATTATTAATAATATGAGCAAAAAGAACTATTAACCGGGGTTTTATTATTATAAACCCGAAGAATTGGTGACCCAAGGATAAAATATTAATATTATAAACGAAAATTCAATAATCATAAAGGTATATTTTAAATAGAAGATTAATAAACCCTAAGAATTAATATTTTATACTCCAGAGATTAATAAACTCAATGGGTTATTACTATTATAAATCAAAATAACTAATAAACCCCAAGTGTTTAATATTACAAACCAAAGGAAATGGTTAGCCCAATGGATAAATATTAAAGACCTAAGAAATCAATAAAGCCAAGGGATCAATATTAAAATGCAAGAGGTTAATAAAACCTAAGAATCAATATTATGAACCAAAATATTATAATTCGTGTTTCTATAAACTCTAATATTAAACACAATATCAGAAACCCTAATATAAAACCCAAATATTATAAACCCAATATTAAACCCTAATTCTAAACCTTATATATCAGAATCTATATTATAACCCAACATATTACGGCATAATGTGAATCATAATATTAAAACTCAAAATATTAATAGACCCAAGGAATTATTAATATTATAAATCGAAAGAACAAATAAACGCAAGGGTTTAATATTATGAACCAAAGGATAAATATAAAAAACCTACGAGATCAATAAGGCCAATGGATCAATATTAAAAACAAAAAAAGATTAATAAATCCTACGAATAAAATTTTACAACTCAAAAACCTATGAAATTACTAAACCCTAATAATTAATATTTTCAATTAAATAGATTAATAAACCCAAGACATTATTAATATTATAAACTAAAAGAATTAATAAACCCAAGGGATAAATATTAATATTATAAATCAAGAAATCAATAAACCCTAGTAATTAATATTTTAAACTCAAGAGATTAATAAACCCTAAGAATTAATATTTAAAACTCAAGAGATTAATAATATTATTAAAAAAAAACTAATAACCCCAAGGGTTCGATATTACAAACCAACAGAATTGGTGAACCCAAGTGATAAATATTAAATACCTAAGGGATCAATAAGGCCAAGGGATCAATATTAAAAACACAAGAGATAAATTAACCCTAAGTATTAATATTTTTAACTCAAAAACCTAAGAAATTAATAAACCCTAAGAATTAATATTTTTAACTAAAGATATTTTAAGACCCAATGGTGGTTTAATATTATAAACGAAAAGAACTAATATACCCAAGTGTTTTATATTATAAACCCAAATAATTGGTGAACCCAAGGGATAAATATTAAAAACCTAAGGGATCAATAAGGTGAAGGGATCAATATGAAAAACATAAGAGATTAATAAAGCCTACAAATTAATATCTTAAACAAAAAGGTTTGATAAACTCACATTACTATAAATATTATAAATTCAAGGGAATAATATTAAACCTAAGAGATTAATATTATAAACCTTAAGTATATAAAAACCTTTATATAAATACTATAAATCGTAAAATAAACATGGTTGAGCATGCTTGATTTAAACGTTGAGATAATTGTAGTAACAATGCGACGTTGGCTGAAAAATGGCCATGGTTGATTTTTATATTGATACAATATTTGTCACAATGTGACATTCGACCATAGAAGACTTTTATTGACTATGACTAACTATGTTTAACAATGGTAACCCATGGTTGATTTTCATATTGAGTCAATGCTTTTCATAATGTGACATTGGACCATGCATTAATATTAAAGTGTACGACTAATATTTAACGCCTAGTATTACCAACCCAAAGAACTAGAAAACTCAAGGAATTAATAAACCCTAATAATTAATATCTTAAACTCAAAACCTAAGAAATGAATAAACCCTAAGACTTAATAATTTAAACTCAAGGTATTAATAAAACAAAGGGATTATTAATATTATAAACCAAAATAACTTATAAAGCCAAGGGTTTAATATTATAAACCAAATGAATTGATGAATCGAAGGGATAAATATTAATATTATAAACCAAGAAATTAATAAAGAATATGAATTAATATTTTAAACTCAAGAGATAAATAAACCCTAATAATTAATATTTTAAACTCAAGATATTAATAAACCCAAGGGGTTATTAAAATTATAAACCAAAAGAACTAATAAACCCAAGGGTTTAATATTAGAAACCAAATTAATTGGCGAACCCAAGGGATAAATATTAAATACATAAGGGATCAATAAGGCCAAGGGATCAATACTAAAAACACAAGAGATCAATAAACCCAAATAATAAATATTATGAACCAAAATATTATAATCCCCAATGTTATAAAATCTAAATATATAACACAATATTATAAACCCTAATACTAAACCCAAATATCATAAACCCGATATTAAACCCTAATTATAACCCTATATATTAGAATCTATATTATAACCCAACATATTACGCCATAATGTAAATCATAATATTAATACCAAATATTATAAGTCCTATATATATTAAACACTCAATATTATAAAATATAATATCAAACACAATATTATAAGCCTTATTATTAAACCCAATAATATAAACCTTAATATTATACCCAAATATTAGAAACCCTCATCTTATAAACCACAAATATTATAGACTCAAATGTTATAAACATTACAACACCCACCTTAGTAAATGTGTTCATACATGTTGATTAGTGTATATAAAGCACACTCATAACCACAATAGCCAATGTTCTTGCATAATTTATACTAAACACTATATTGCAAAGTGAACTATATTATAAATCTAATAACCAAAAGGATTATTAAACTTAAGGGATTATATATTAAGCAATAATAATATTGACATATTAATATTATAAAACCAAGCCATTAATAATCAAAAAGCATTAAAAAAAGAATGAAAACAAGATTCCCCTTATCATTTGGGAAACCATCTCCAAGCCATTGTGGGAGGGTGGTTTGAATTTCAAAAATATATGTCAGCAGAATGTAGCTATGGCAGCGAAGATTATTTGGAGGATCATTGCGCCCAAGCCTGGCTGGGCCCAATTGGATCTCTGGAAAAAATATTTCAGAGGTCCTCGTTCTAGCTGTTTAGATAATGTGATCCATCTTCCTAACTCGTCTTTCCTTAAACTTTATGTTAAAGCTGCTCCTTTAATCAATGCGCACTCCTACTGGATTCCAGGAAATTGCAAAAAGATCAACATCTGGACTGATAAAATCATGAATATGGATCCAATTGAAGACAAAGCCTCCATCAGAGCACTGAGATGCTGGATGGATAGAGAGGGGCTTTGTTCGTTGTGGGATATTTCGTTGTGGAGCGATTCTGTTTGGGCGGGTTGGAAACGTATTGAGGTGTTGGCTCATCTGATCAACGAATGGTCCACGCTGCTTGATCTCCTTCATGGCTTGGCGCCCACGCACATGATGAAAAGATATTTGAAAGGCTGGGGGCTAAATTCCAGAGGCTACACTGTCTCCATGAGATATGCCAAGCTGAAAGAAAGGCCATACGTCCCCCGTGACCCAGCACCTTGGCATGGTGTCTGGCTTTTTCCTTCGTGGCCCAAAGTCGACTTCTTTGCTTGGCTCCTTTACCATGGAAAAATTCTTACGTATGACATTCTGTAGAGGAAAGGGTCTTACGGTCCCGCCATCTACTCGCCGTGCAACGAAAATGCAGAGACAACAGTCCATTTAATCCTTGAATGCAGTTTCTCTAAGCAGATTTGGTTCTCCTTCATCCACAATCTGGATCCCAACATTTTACTTCTTTGTTCCACTGCTGATATTTTTTCTAATTGGGCGAACAGATATCCTGGCCCTCCTAAAAACGAGATAATCAAAACTGCATGGGCGGTCCTACCAAAGGTTATTTGTTGGCAGATCTGGCTAGAACGAAATAGAAGAATTTTTATAAATACTAAATAGAAATCAAAATTAAATGTCATTTAAAGGAGTGCTTGACTGATGTAAAAGATGATTCTAATCTCATCCAACAGGACATTGCTTGGGGATCATTCCTTGACTTGAAATTTCAAACAACAGTTAGAAACGTCCCTCCTCTCAAAGACTGGTAAATAAGGAAATCTGAAACTGACTTTCATGACTGGCTCACATCGCACTCAAGGCACTCTCTCTTTTTTTATAGGGCAGCAAAGGGCAATCCGGGCAAAGCTGGTGTAGGAGGCGTTGTTGTAAGCCTAGTTGGGGAAAAAAATCATTCCTTTGCTTTGGGGCTTGGACATTCATCCAGCATTCAAGCTGAGGCTTTGGCTCCTTTTCAAGGTCTCAAGATCCTCAAATATTTAAATATAAGTGAAGCTAATGTTATAGGTGATTCCCAGATTATTATAAATGCAATGGTTTCCAACTCCCCAGCTTTGGACCTTAAACTGGCAAGGATGATATCCAGAATTAAGGGTCTCGAAAACGCCTTTCAGAAGTTGAATTACTACCATGTGCTGAGAAATCATAATAAATAGGTGGACATTGAAGCCAACAAATCTTCCCTCCTCTCTGCTGGGGTCAAGATGAAAGATGAAGAAGAATCATGGGAACCCATTCCATAAGCTTATTTTTGTCATGTTTTACTGTTTGCTCTTAAATAAATTTGTTTGTATCTTCAAGTTGGGAAAAATCTCTGAAATCGAATCTATTGTTCCCTCATCAAGGAAGAAGTCTCCAAGCTATAGCTGCATTCTCATTCTTAGCAGTGAGATGCAACAGGATATATACATCCTCAATGTAATCAGATTTTCGGCATTCAAGCCAAGATGAATATAACTACTCCATAACCGTTTCTGTAAAAAAAAAAGTTAATCCAAAAGCATTAACATTATAAATCCTTGGTAACATGGTACGCCCATAGATAAGACGAAGAAAAACTGAGCTTCCACGAGCTAGGGTTTTTTGCTTCTGCTACAACACTTCCTGCAATGGCGCTGCACCAGCCGACATCTCTACGCTGTGGCGCCATCAGCTAGGGGATCGAACGTCTTGCTGCATTTGAGCACAGGCGATGGCTCCCACAACAGGGGGGGTGCTCAGCTTCCCCCTTCCAAAGATGCCCAAAACAAGAACAATGCAGAACAGGGTGGGCTCAACCCTGTAACGGAGGAAACGCTCCAGGCAAACAATCCGACTCACATGCAAGCCACTGAATCCTCTCGGATTCCAAATGTAGCTACATCGGTCACTTGCAAACCCATTACAGTGGAAAGACTGAAGATTGACCTTCCAAGTCACCGAATAAATGCCTAGATTCAATATATGAAAGATCATGCTCTCATTGGGAAGTTCATCGTTTTCTGGCCTACAGAAAAAGCTTTGCAAGGATGGATTGCCGCAAAATGGAAACCCAAAGGCCATGTCACACTACAGCTTGGGCCAAAAGGCTTCTTCAATGAATTTTTCAACTGTATCGAAGACCGAAATAGGGTTCTAGATGGGGGTCCCTATTTCTTTAACTCAGCTGGTCTTTTTCTCAAAGATTGGGTTGAACGTTTCAACCCAGATAAGGAAAAATTCAATTGGGCGCCAGTCTGGATCAGGCTGTATTCGCTCCCCCTCGAATATTGGGATGAGGATTCTCTCACGGCTATAGGTCAAGGGCTTGGGGAATTCATTAAAATTGCTGAGGAAACCAAGCTTCAACGGTACACCTCTTATGCGCAGATTTGTGTGTCCATGCAACTGGACAGGGCGCTTCTGGATGCAGTAAGTTTATTCCATGATGAGTTTGAATGGATTCAACCTCTTGACTATGAACATGTTCCCTTCAGGTGTCGAAGATGCCATGCCCATGGCCATTTTTTCAGGGACTTCCCACTAAACTCCGCCACTAAAAGCTCTGAAGATGCTGACAAGTCGGAAGCAGATGGGTTCACTAAGGTTTCTAGTCGGGAGAAACATCATAAAAAGCCCCCTCCCAGCAACAAAGCCTCCAACCCTCAGGCCAATATCCCTTCGACCAGCAATAGTTTTGAAGCCCTTGCCCAATCGGACCCTTCCGGTGCCACCAACCAAGCCTCCCTTGCAGTTCCCCCTAACCTCCCCTCTCAGGCTAACCCCCCGACTCCCTCTTCTTCCTCACCCAACCTTGCTAGACCGGAAAAAGGAGAGTCCTTAAGACACAAGAAACCCCCTGATTCTCTTCTTGTAGATGCGAAATCAAAAGTTATGGAAGTTGACGCTTCCCAGGAAGTCCCCTCCCTCCCTTCTCTTGATAACCCTGAAAGCAGTCAGCTCAGCATCATGGATGAAGATTCAGAAGGTGTTGAGCTGGGAGATCTTGATCTACCAAGTTTAGAGGAAGCATGCATACGTCAGGACTTTGACAATATCAATCCCAGCCAGATTAATACCCTGGAAGATGTCCTGTCCAAGGCTCAGCAGCATAAAAAATTAGGAATCCACCCAGGGAGTCATTGGGGTGGCCTAAAAATAATTAAATAATCAAAGAAGAGAGGTAGGAAACTGGATTGGAAACGCACCATCATGATTGAGGAAATGTTGGTGGAGTTAGGACGTTACCCCAAGCTCACGAGGTTCTACAAGCCCCTTCCTAATGTTTCCTCATGAAGCTCATATCTTGGAATTTCGGAGGGCTGAACAGCCCCAGGAAGTACAAAATGATCAAGAACATGATACAGCAAGAAAGACCGCAGCTCATCTTTCTTCAAGAAACCAAATGCACTTCTGAGGTACTGGATAAAATTCTTTCCAAAGCCTGGCCCAGTTGCCATTCTATTGTTGTTCATGCCTCTGGATTTTCTGGAGGTCTTGCCATAATTTGGGACACGCAAGATATTGAGCTTGGGGATTTCCATGTAGCCCATAACCTCATCCAGGCCTCTTTTCATCTGATCGGTACCAATATTCACATTCACCTATCAAATGTTTACTTTCCTCAAGACCTAGCTAGCAAAATGGCGCTTCTGCTTACGATGGAGGTTCTGAATGCCAACAGAACTCATCCTCTATGGATTTTGGGAGGAGATTTCAACATGATAACAAAGCTGGAAGAAAAATCAGGAGGGCGTCTGATATTGGACCAAGACAGTGCTCATTTCAGAGATTTGATTAGCAGAAGTTGGCTGATCGATCTTCCTTTCAACAATGGGATGCATACATGGAACAATAAGTGATCTGGTAGTCATCACATTGCATCCAAACTTGACAGATTCTTGATCTCAGACAATGCTATCAACATGGGAGGGGACATCATAGCTTCCATCTTACCCATTATAGGGTCGGATCACTGGCCCATTGCCCTACAATGGCAGAGGCCTAATCAACATCCAAGCGACCCTTCCGCTTTGAGGCTTTTTGGCTCAATCATCCCTCCTTCAAGGACATGGTACATAATTCATGGAAAAAAATTTCACCTCCTAAAGGATCTAAGATGTTTCAGTTCCAGCAAAAACTCCAGTTTCTAAAATCTCAAATAAAAAGATGGAATCACTCAGTCTTTACGAACATTTTTCAGGAAAAGAAAATCCTTGAAAGCAAGATGGCTGAGATCCAACAGGAAATTATCGAGAATGGGAGAACAGACCACCTCAACTGCCAGGAACAAAATATACAAAGCTAGCTGAACGATAGGTACAGGCAAGAAGAAATCTTCTGGAGGCAAAAATCCCGCGTTCGATGGCTTAAGGAAGGAGAGCGCAATACAAAATTATTCCATAGATCCACTATACAAAGGAGAATGTGCAATTACATCAGCCACATCACAAATCAGCAAGGAGAAAGGCTGGAAAATCATAAAGACATGGAGCGCGAACTGTTAGACCATTTCAGCAATGTGCACCATGAACCTCAGCTGAGTAGGCATTCTGCTATTGATCAAATCTACCATCTGATCCCCAAGATAATCACGGAGGGACATAATCAGATGCTTCTAAGCTCTGTCTCCCTACAGGAAGTCGAAGCAGCCCTAGCTCAAACCAAAATCGACAAGGCTCCGGGCCCGGACGGCTTCACTTCCAACTTCTTTCATCATTTTTGGGATCTCATCAAGATTGAAGTCTGGAACTTGGTTGAAGAATCAAGAACTATGCATTGGTTACTGCACTCCCTCAACACCACCTTCATCGCTCTTGTCCCGAAGGAATATTAACCGAGCACTCCTGACAAGTTTCGGCCTATTGCTCTCTGCAATGTGATCTACAAGCTTATCTCAAAAGTCATTTCCAACCGTCTCAAGCCTCTCCTCCCCATGCTCATTTCTACAGAACAGACTGGCTATGTGGAAGGGCGGAAAATCCTTGATGGGATCATTATCACTCATGAAGTCATCCACTCCTTAAAGATCAGCAAGAAAGCAGGTATGCTATTAAAAATCGATTTGTCTAAGGCTTTTGATAAATTGAGTTGGACCTACATTCAAAGGATCCTGGAAGCTTTCGATTTCAATCATTTTTGGAGAAGGTGGGTCATGAACCTCATCTCATCCACTTTATTTTCTATCTTGATCAATGGGATCCCTTCTAAGCCTTTCTCTCCTTCCAGAGGCATTAGACAAGGAGACTCCCTATCTCCTTTTCTCTTTGTGCTCATGGCTGAAGGCCTAGGTCATCTCATCCGCAATGCTGCTCGTGTCAATCTCCTGAAAGGTATTTCCTTTCATGGCCTTCCCCCTACCACCCATCAACAATCTATAGATGACAATATGATTTTTGGCCATCCCTCCGTGCCAGAAGCCCGTGCCTTCAAATCCATCCTGAATGTCTTTTCTGATGCTTCTGGTACCTCTGTCAACGCAACCAAGTCTCAAATATTTTTCTTTAACACTCTTGCTGCTACTCAAGCCAGTATTGCTCGTATCTTAGGCTTTCCCATAGCAACCTTTCCAGCCAAATACTTGGGAGCCCCCCTCATTGATTCAGCCATCAAACACTCCTCCTGGAACATCCTTTTGGAGAAGCTTGAAGCCCGTCTTTCCTCCTGGACCTTCAGAGCCCTTAATATGGCTAGTAGGCTTGTTCTTATTAAGTCTGTTCTTCAGTCCATGCCTCTTTATCTTTTTTTGGTCCTGGCAGCTGCGAAATGGGTTCTCAAGAAAATCAAGATGCTTCAACGCAGGTTCTTGTGGGGATCTTCGGGGAAAAATAGGAAATGGGCTCTTATTCAATGGAATACAGTCTGTACTCCGAAAGAGGCAGGCGGTCTTGGCCTCAGGGACCCAACTCAAAGCAACAAAGTGATGGGAGCTAGATTATGGAGGAAATGGACTTCAAATCCACACACGCCTTGGGCTAAACTCTGGTTAGCAAAATATGCTAATAATCGGCCCCCTAAAGAACTCATTAGGCTCACCCCTGACGCCCCAGGTTCACTTATCTGGAACGCCGCCAAGCAGCACAACGACCTAATTCAACAGCATAGCTTCTGGGAAATTAGAAATGGATGCACCGCCAAATTCTGGACGGATGCCTGGCAGCAGCAACCAAAGCTCATGGACACCCTCAATCAATTCCACAGGAACAATTTTAGGCCTCAACAGGAGGACAAAGTTTACCAATATTGGAGGGAGGAGAACGATAATGGATACTAACAGTGGAAGCCAGCCACTCTCCTTATCCCCAATGCTCAGGAAGACATCACTGCAGCCATCTCTGCTGAGCTTCGAAAAAGACAGATCAGGTGCTCTGAGGACTCAGAGATTCTGCGATGGGGTCACTCCTCTAAAGGGGTTTTTTCCACTAAGGAGGCCTACTCACTCTCCCTCGCTTCCTCCAATCCTTGTGATCCCATATGGCAACGTGTCTGGGCTCCCGGAACATTGCCCAAAGTTTCGACTTTCCTTTGGCTTCTTAGTCACAAGAGAACTCTCACATGGGACAATCTAACCAGAAGGGGATACATTGGACCATCACGATGCCCCAACTGTAATCAAAGCACTAAAACCGCCCAGCATTTAATGATCTCCTGCAATTTGGCAAACATACATTGGGAGAAAGTCAGCTTTCGGTGTCAAACAAGTAAGCCCTCTGAAGAGTTGCTCCACCTCATTCGATCCTGGCCGTTGGCTCCCTTCTCCTGTGCTATTCTCAACTCCCTCTGGATTCTCATTCCTGGCCTTCTATTTTGGACCATCTGTAAAGAGAGAAATAGAAGAGTGTTTAAAGACCAATCCACTCCTAATGATGTTCTCTGGCACTCTTTTTGCTGCAACCTCCAAGAGACTCTCTCCCTTATGTCGTGGAAAGAAGAGGACTTTCCTTCCAAGCCTAAGGAACGAGCTATCTGGGATAACTAGCAACTTATGATCAGTCCATCCTCTTCTTCTACTGACCAGCTTATCCCTCAGATTCCTGTTTGTTGTTCTCCCCCCCCCCCTGGAGCTATAAAACTAAACTTCGATGGAGCCTCCAAAGGCAACCCAGGCTGGGCTGGTTATGGTGGTATTTTCAGAGATTCCAATGGAACCCCTCTCTCCATTTTCTTCGGTCATCACGGATGGCATACCAACAACTCTACTGACCTCGAAGGTCTTTGGCAAGGTCTCTACCTTGCTCAACTCCACAACTTCTTTCCTCTCGTAGTTCAAGGAGACTCCCAATTACTCATCAATATGGCTCAACACCTTCTCGCAGGTTCCTCCGCCGTCAAGATTTCCACCAGCTGCAGATTAAATGCCAGACTTGAGCTTATGGAAAACTGGCTCAAAAGTTATAATGCTGTCTCCTTCTCTCATATCAAACGCGATGGCAATAAAGTTGCTGACTTTCTTGCCAATATGGGTGTGGAGAGCTCTGTTACCTTAATCCATGGTTCACTTAATATCCTCAATGATAAAAAAAAACATCAAGACTGTAACGCTCTGGTGCAACAAGACTCTTCAGCTCCGGATGCGGTTTCTTCCAGCAGATGATGGGACGTACGTTCCCCAGCGCCTCCCGAGGCTGTTCGTTGGGACTGGCCACATGGCCTCCCACACTCGACTTAATGGCGATATTCATTTTGCCACCCCGACAGCATTAACAACTCTCTCTCAAACCATCTCCGCAACAAGTTTACATTTTGGTTTTCTTCGGCTCTCGCAATGGCTCAAGCCACTCCTCACAGTGTTTGCCTTGTCTGCTCTGGAGCGTTGCTTCTTGGAGCCTCCTACCCTGCCGACTATGCCAAGCCTAGTGCTAGAACACAGACAGGCCGGAGGTGGAAGCTCTTATTCTGCCTGGAAACAACACCGGACTTTCACCACTCGCATAGCCTACTCTGTTTCTCAACCTCTCAGCGCAATTCTCCTGGCCCTCTGTTACCTCTTCTTCTCTGCCCACTTCATCCACCTCTATTCCCCGCCATGCCTCAACTGCGCCATCGTATGTGAAGCCGGTGAGGTTCTTATCGTGGTCGGGCCTCCTGGTCTCAAGCTTTTCCCTTTGCCGACTCATCTTCTGAAGAGCTCTCCTTTGATAATGTTCAAGAATTCAGGTACAATAGGGGCGTGCCTCGCTACCCTGGATCTGCCCCCCCCCCCCCCTCTGCATGTCACCCGCCTCCCTATGCTTCTTCCCCTACGCCTCATCCCCTTACCTCTAAATGTCCCTCTGCTGCCCTGCCACCTCTCCTTCCCTTCGCCAATCTTCCCAGCATGCAGAATTCACTTTTGAGTGCAAATTCGACAAACCGGTTCTCTGTACCCATGTCACTGTCACGGTTAGTGAGGAAGTGGGAAGTTCGAAATTCCATCCACCTGTGCCTCACAGACCTTCTACTACTCCTCATGGGCCCACTAGGCCTAGCACTGCCGCAGTTGGTTCTGTCAGGGAAGCCTCGGCCCAGTTATTCTCTGCCCCCAGTATCTCTTTGCAGGTCCAGCGCGCGGAGGATTTGAGCAAAGGAAAAGAGTCAACTCCAAAGGCGGAAGATGAAGATGGCAATGAATTCAGGTGTAGAATAACTGAAGAACAACCATCTCCAACGAATGAATAGTAGTCAGAGGCAGCCCTTGAGGTTTTTATCCTACAAGTACATCATCTCTAAGTTATACTTAACTCTCTTGTTTTTTCATCCTACGATTGTTGCAAGCCATGCTATAGGCTTTTGTTATTTTGATGAACAATCTGAATGTACAATCGGTTTCCCCATTGTGGGCAGAAGTTTAAACTCTCAATCTGAAATGGACTGGTTCCCCCATGGTGGGCAGTCCAAATTATGGTTTTCTTGGCAGTCAGGCCCTGTGCTCAGGCTTCCTTAGCTGAGACAGAGGCAGTTTTGTACCATTATTTTATAAATTAATAGATGCTGGTTTCCCCATTGTGAGCGGCAGTTTAAACTCTCAATCTGAAATGGACTGGTTTCCCCATGGTGGGCAGTCCAAATTATGGTTTTCTTGGCAGTCAGGCCCTGTGCTCAGGTTCCTCAGCTGAGACAGAGGCAGTTTTGTACCATTATTTTATAAATTAATAGATTTTAGTATTCTTGAGACTTTGTGGAATTTTGATAAATCTTAAAATTAGTAAATATTTGGTATTTGTAAATAATTTAGCTTTTATTAGATGAGTTTATTTATTTATTTTGTTGGGATGTGTTACTATAACATATAATTAACCGGTGTATATCCATGTTAATTACGGATCTATCGAAAGCTTCGAGAGAGAGTCAAATCTCTAGAGAGTGCAAACCTATTTTTTCAGGTACAAAACTTGAGGAAAGGTTTGCACCTCGAGAAGATTTAATCTATCAAGCTTCGAGAGATCAAATCTCTAGAGGTGCAAACCTATTTTTCAAGTACAAAACTTGAGGAAAGGTTTGCACCTCGGCATTTGATCCCTCTCGGGCTTGATAGATCCATAGTTAAGATGGATCTAGGCTCGTGTGACATCCGTACAGTTTACAATATTTTTTAATTAGCTTGGGCTAGAATTGTTCATTGTTTCATCGTGTGGTAAAATAACACCACGAGGTAAGTTTCCTTAAAGACAATAAACTATCACGACAACATACTTGTCTAAACAATTATATCACCATTCAACAACACGTATCAATATGCACAACATACCAAATAGTAATTTTTTTAAGTGCTATGACATTAGACTTACCATATGATTAAAGGCTATTGTTCATAATATATTTGGGGAATTACCATATGATTAAAGGCTATTGTTCATAATATATTTGCGGCTTGTCTAATCGACGGTTATGAGTCTGTCAATCCACAACCATAAATTCATTTTTTCACATTCGGAAATTATTAATCTAAATCTATTATTATTTGTTTTCCGTGGTTCATGATTATTTATGTGATTAAATTAAAACGTACAAAGGTTATCTCCATTCCGATTATACTGTGCCACTATGCATTTATTTGGTTGACACTTGCCATCTTTAGCACCGTTAGATCTATTGGCAGAGATCGATGATGGAGAAAGAACTAGCCTGGGGTTAGGGTAATCGACCTCCCCTAAACCCTAACCGCTTTTCTCATTTGCATTGTGTGAAGTTTCCCTCGAGCTCTGCCAGCTTTGTGGCTTTGTCACTACCAATGTTCTACATTACGTTTCGGTCAAGGGTTCTTCGTATTTAAAATAATTTTCCATGTCATGGCACTGCAACAGCTAATAGTTGGAGGGTATATTTTCTTTATTTTCATTTATTGAAGTCACTATTTATGGTTCTTCTTTTTTTACTCTCTGTAAGATTTTCTATTAAAATTATTTGGGGATTTACCTATGCGTAGGGAACTCCCGACTTCTACTGCTTGCATTGTTGCACAAGCGAGCTTCGTTATTATTTTCCTTTGCTTGGCTCATGAACTTGGGCTTCATTAATGTGCGGATTCATGGTGAAGGTGTTAACCCTCTTATTGTTGGATATTAAAGCTTATAATTATAAACGCACGGTCACACGGGTGAACCTTCTATTGTTATCTTTTTTTTGTTTCATTTACAAGTTTAATAATCTCTCGGGTGAGGGTTTAAACCATTCTTGTTTTCCTCTTGTTGTTTCGAGGTCATGGCATCGATTTTCCCTAGCTCCTTTACCAAGGTAAACCCTCGAAAAATCATATGGTATAGAGGTTACTCTTTTCTTTTGGTTGTTACTTAGGGTTTGGAACTATAACCCTACCATTCCACTATTGGGTGAAAATGTGAAGTTGGGTAACACATTTTGCCCTTTTTTGAGAAAAAAAATTTCATTTTTTTTGTTCTTCAACTTTTTGCAAGCCAAAAAAAAATTACATTTTAGAATTTCATTTTGCGATAAAAAGTTGTCGGGAAATTTTATTAGCTTTCTATTACTTATTTTTTTGGAACTTTTTTATACACATTTGATATGTCAACTTAGTGTTTCTTTGAGTGTGTGTTTTTTAACAATCAAAGGATTCATAAGAAGTCATGTTAATATGCACTTTCGGTGTATTCTTTGAAACTTCGTGTTTTTGAGAAACATAATGTGTTACAACAATCTAGATAGAGTCTACCTCGGTTTCGTTATATTTACAAAACCAACTGATGCATATTATAATTACTAGAATTTTTTGAGACTGATCCAATATGAAAAAAATTCATATATTGAATATGTTTCATGCACGCATGAAATTTATCAACATATAAGTTATAAACTAAAAATCTAAAAACTACCCATTATAGATGACGAGACCAATGTAATGCAACATATTTTTTTCAATTTTTTTTTACAATGTATTTTGGAAGATACAAAATATTGATTTCACTAAATCACAATGACCTTTAGAAATTGTTTGCGCCCATTTTATTACAAAATTAATTAAAATTACTAAATATTTATGAAATTCCATAAAAGTTGTATTTCTGAAAGTAGTATTTCGAATTTCCGAAAATGCTTGTCTTGGTTTCGAATGTTAATTCGAGAATGTTTCGTGGAGTTTAATCGGGCCAAAGTTGCGGATATGTATTCGAGCTTGGCTCTGCGTAATTGAAGACATGTTAGTTTGCCCGAACTTGTTAAAAAGTTCGGCGAGATTAATTTTTTGCATGACGACCCGTCAAGTGCGACGACACAAAAATTCAGCCGAACATTTACTTGACTTTACAGTCGAACGGAAAATACAACAAAGCCCCTCCAAAAAATCATTTCAGCGGTAATATAAATTGACATAAAAGCATTCATTATTTTTCGCATAATTTCACACATTTCTTCATTTGGTCTGATTTTGCAAATGATTGTTTTGTGTTTAAGGACTTTTCTTGGAGGTACATTCAAAGAACATTTTTGCAAAAGATTGTTTTGCATTTAAGGAATTTTCTTGGAGGTACATTCAAAGAGAAATTTTTTGCAAAGGATTGTTTTGGTTTAAGGATTTTTCTTGGAGCTACATTCAAAGGACATTTCTTGGAGGTATGTGATACGTTTTTTGGATGTCTTTTCGGCTTCATTTTTTTTAAGGTATTTTGTTTTTTTAGAGGTTTTTGGGCTTAATTTTCATAAGGTATTTTGTTTTTAGAAGTTTTAGGCTTAATTTTCATTGGTTTTTTTTTCAAGTATTTTGTTTTTAGAAGTTTTGGGCTTCATTTCCAAAGGACATTTTTTTTGGATGTATTTTGTTTTTAGACGTTTTCGGGCTTAATTTCCAAAAGACATTTTTTGGTTTTAAGGTATTTTGTGTTTAGAAGTTTTTGGGCTTAATTTTCATTGTTTTTTTGAGGTTTTGGGCTTAATTTTCAAAGGACATTTTTTTTGGATGTATTTTGTTTTGAGAGGTTTTTGGGCTTAATTTCAAAAGACATTTTTTTGACTTAGTTTCGAAAGGACTCTTTTTGAGCTTAATATTCAAAGGACATTTTTTGGAAGTATTTTTTAAAGTGATATTTTTTTGGAGGTTTTTTTGAAGTATTTTTTTAAAGTGGCATTTTTTTTAAGAAGTTGGAATTAATTTTCAATGGACATTTTTTGGAGGTATTTTTTGAAGTGACATTTTTTTAGAGTACGTGTTTTGGGTTGAAGTAAATCATTTATAATGATTTTTTTAAAATGAGTTTTTGTCTAACTTTTTAAATGATGCGGGACTTGGAAGGAAATATTTTGGGCTTCGGTTCATTTTTATAAGACATTTTTTTCTCGGATTTCTTAAAGTAAGTGTTTTGGATTGAAGTATGTATTTTTTTCAAAATTTTTAAAATGAGTAAATTAAATATTTTGTGATGTTTTTTTAATTGAGTTTTTTGTCTAAATTTTCAAGGAATTTTTTCGAACTTCATATTCTATTATCATGGGAAATCGAAGGAATTGCGCGAGAGAATATGATTGAACAAGAGACACGAGGAACGTAGAGAACGAGGAAGAGAATCTCGCAAAATAAAGAGAGAAGCACTCTCAAATATTGAAAAGGGGAAAATCAACTTCAAATAGAAGTTGAAGAAGATATGTAAATGTAAATATTATGAATTTGATATTTAAAAATTTTTCCTAGTGTAAAATGTGTTCAAGCTTAATTTTTTATTTTTTTGAACTAATTTGAAAAATATTTTGCAATGTAAACGAGAGAGAGATATTGCTCAAAACATTGATGATGAGATACAAAATTTTGAAAGAAAAAGTGAAAGAGATATTGAACCAATGATTGAAGATAGTGAAAATGTTGAAAGAAATTCAAGTGAAGAAAGAGAATCACAATATATGTGTGTGTGTGTGTTGAACACATGCATGTATTATTGAAATTATACATATTTATTAATTTAGTTATTTATTGAATATGTAAACTTATTATGTACTATTCATTCGAATATGTACAGATGAAATCAATGTCGATGATGATATGTTAGAAAATATTGACACTCACACATATAGAGATAAAAGAGTTGATCATGTTATACGATATCGTGTTAAATGAATTTTTGATACGTAATTCATGAAGGAAAATGTGATAGTTCAAGCCCAAATGTTGAAAGGTCTCCTATCATTAAGGAAATTAAAATAAGCTATGAATTTATTGGGTATTCAAAAATCAACAAAAGATAAAAAAAAGAAGAAGGAAAATGCGATAATTAATATAAATAGTGCTATAAATTCAATTAGAAGATCTAGACGAGGAAAAAATGTTTCATTTATATGTAGATCGATACATATGGAAATGGTTTCATCAAGTACTAAAGAGAATCACTTGGTAAAATCTATGGCACGAGCATTAGGAACCTCATGAAAGACTTTGCACAAACATCGGAAATTTCGAGTTGCAAATAGATGTAAATGATGAACTCACTTGTTGGAGAGATATTTGTAGGCAACCATACAAAGATAGACTTGGATAAAATGTTAAAAAATAATATATGAATATTGGAAGAAAAATTCATGTGTTTTGCCAAATGCAAGGGATGTGATGCGAAGAAGAATAGCATGAAATCAATATGAAGAACATGAAAAAACATTTCTTGGACACCACTCGGATAGAGTTGTTAAACATGTTCAAAGAAGAGAATTGTGAAATTCATGTCTCAATCATTGCTTTTGTTCAACAAAATTCATGGTATGTAAAACCTATCACCATACGTGACACTTGTTGTTTGTCATTAGCATGTGGAATTTTAGTTATATTATGGCACATTCCTTAATTTTGGTAGAAAATTTTGAAAGATTGACCTCCTCCTTCCACTATACGATGATTTCATATCTCAAATTCTAGAGAAAGCGATGAATTATTTTACGAAAAGAAATGTGTTGGTGGTAAAAAATGCGATGATTGTGGAAATTTGACTAAATTTCAAAACAAATATCATATTGATATAAATGATCAATCATCGTCCAACATGAAAGTGAAATGGAAGAGATATGAATATATCCATACGTCGATTTAGGGTTCAAATAATGCTAAAAGAATTGAATTACAAGAAGAAAAAAATTTTGTGATAGATTTTTTGAGAAATTTTGAGGCAGAAATTTATAAATACACCAAGCATTCCCATAGATATTAATGGAAAGACTTGCAATTCAAAAAATATCGTGAATTTTTTCCACCAGGTAGCATTTTGTCAGTAATTGATTTTGCAAAAAACTATACATTTGTTCCACAAAAAGAAATTCAGAATACTATCATTCTGACCAGGTTTCCATACTCGTCCATATTCTATCTAGATATGTTGAACAAAACATCGATCATATAGAAAGCACAGTGAAAATCGACATCTTATTAAAAAATATCACTTTTATATCAATGACGATCGTACACATGATACATATTTTGTACAACATTGTTTTGGAAAGATTTATGACTCCTTGAAAAGTAGTGGAATAAAATTCAATGAACATTGGATATGGTCAAATGGATGCGCATGTTAATTCAAATATTAACGATCATTCTGTTGGTTGTGTTGTCTTCATAAGAAAACCAACATTAAAAATTGTTGGAATTTCTTTGAGATTGGCCATGGAAAAGGAGAACATGAAGGTGCAGGGGCATGCATAAAACGAGCACTTTGAAGATAACAAATAAACCCCTCTGCAAACCGACTTGTGGACGCTAAAGAAGTTGTTCAATGGTACATCGCTGCTCTAAGCCATGAGACTAATCGATCAAAGGAAGTGCGAAGGTACATTCAATTTAATTTTTATTGGATATCCAATTTAAAATAGTGTACATTTATCACAATGATTATCTTTGATGGTATTGATATCATATTTACATTCTTCTTTGAATTTTCCATATATAGGTTTTTTTGGCATATTGGGATCGAAGATGTAGATATATCAATCGGAAATGACATTGAAACAATAAAACAGACTCGAAAGTTTCATTCAATTAAAATAAATATGTCCACAATTGTGTTTTCATTGGATAAAAGAAAATATTCTTGTTTTTGTCATGTTTGCATAGACAACACAGAATCCAATGATGTTTGTGAAAACAAAATGTATGTAAAATACTGGAAACATACAGAGCTAAATACAAAGGGGAAACTATCGGTTGCAATGTTTGAAGAAATGCAATCAGAGGTGACTACAATATCATCTTATGGTGATCGAGTTTCTGATCTTGTTAGAGAAGGTAACATTTGAATTGCTTTCAAATGATATAGATCTAGAAATAGATACTAAAATTATTTTAAAGTTAATATTTCATGTTAATTATGATCTAAATTTAAATAAATAAGTTTGTTAAGTTTGTTTTATCGTGCCAGAGATGTTTTTGCTGTAATTGCACCTATTGACAATGATGAAACTGTGACGTATTATTTGATCTGTTGCACTAAATGAAAGATGAAATTATTAGAAAACTATAATGATCACGGGTTTCCATATGACAGAGGATCTATTATACTGAAAGGTTATTTTTTCAGACAAACTAATCAAAGTGGAGATTTTGTTTACTTTGAAGACTATGAACCTAATTTCATAAGTTGTCAATATAGTCACTTGGTGTATGGAGCACGCATAAACTTGATATAGGTTCAATCAAAGAAAAAAAAGAAAATTAAGAAATTGAAAATATCAAAATTCGATCTTGAACGGATCATTGAAGATGCCATTCCATTGGAATTTTTTTGATTGAATTGCCCAACAATTTCTTCTTTTTGGATTCGTGTTTTAAAACTTCCAGAAATAAACTAAAAATTGAGCTTCCTTGTTATGTTATCAATGCAAGTGTTTGCACATGTACATTGTTTTGGTACATGCACACTACTATCAACTGAAAGTAGCTTTTCTATGTGCATTGATGAAAAATGTTACAAGTACTGGATATATATGTTCTAGAAGTATATATATATATATATATATATATATATATATATATATATATGTTCTAGAATTCAATTAAATGAAAGTAGCTTTTCTATGTGCATTAACGAAAAATGTTGCAAGTACTGGATATATATGTTCTAGAATGAAATTAACTGAAAGTAGTTTTTGTATGTGCATTGATGAAAAATGTTGCACGTACTGGATATGTACATGTTCTAGGAAATTAACTGAAAGTAGATTTTCTATGTGCATTGATGAAAAATGTTGCACGTACTGGATATATATGTTCTAGAATGGAATTAAATGGAAGTAGCTTTTCTATACATGCATTGATGAAAAATGGTGCATGTACTGGATATATATACATTATAGAATTCATTTTTAAAATTTTATGATTGTTTGACACATCTAACACGACTTGGAATCTTATGATTGTTTTTAGATATATATATGTGTGTGTGTGTGTGTGTGTTGTACTTCAATCGTTTTAACATATATATTCAAACATGTGTAAAATCATTTCTATATGTACATATATTCATGTGAATTGTTTTTTGTTCAGAAAACGACAACTTGAATTTTAAAAACAAAACATAATATCATAATCACATGCCAAATTTAGTTCAACCATCCAAAACTTGAGTTGTAAAAACAAAAACATTATATCACAACATTACTTCACATGCCATGCCAATTGTAGTTCAACTATCCAACAAAAACAAAACATTATATCACATCCCAAATGTAGATCAACCATCCAAAACTTAAGTTTTAATTTAACAAAACATTATAGATCACAACATTACTTCACATTCCAAATGTAGTTCAACCATCCAAAACTTAAGTTTTAAAAATAAAACAAATTATAACACAACATTACCCAAATGTAGTTCAACCATCCAAAACTTGAGTTTTAAAAACAAAAAAAAATTATATCACAACATTACTTCACATGCCAATTGTAGTTCAACTATCCAATAAAAAAAAAACATTATATCACATGCCAAATGTAGTTCAACCATCCAAAACATAAGTTTTAAAGACAAAACATTAATATACATCACAACATTACTTAACATGCTAAATGTAGTTCAACCATCCAAAACTTAAGTTTTAAAAACACAAAAAATTATAACACAACATTACTTGACATGCCAAATGTAGTTCAACCATAACACTTTAAAAACAAAACAAATTATAACACAACATTACTTCACATCACATTCAAATGTAGTTCAACCATCCAAAAATTGAGTTTTAAAAACAAAACAAATTATATAACAATATAACATTACTTCACATGCCAAATGTAGTTCAACCATCCAAAACTTAATTTTTAAAAACATTATATATCACATTCACATGTGCCAAATGTAGTTCACATAAAATATGTCCAAAATTTGTAGATCTCACAAGTATAGGTATCAAGTTATATATGAATGCATCTAGATAAGACTATATATAAAAAAGTAAATTTAAGACTAGATCTATTGAAAATATAATGTTTCACATGTGCATGTGCATCATCCATAAGAGACAGATGGATGTAGTGTCTCTCCCGGCAAAGTCACGATCCTCGAGCTATCTTTGCGAAGCATGGGGAACCTGTACACAATGTATACAAACAATAAATTTAATGTTTTAAAATTGAGTGAGAATATATAGAACTAGATGTAAAAAACAAAATGTAAAAAAAAATCATCCAATACCTCATGAGGTTCCCTCTCCATTTGTTGCTCGTCCACTAAAAATTCCCCCACAGGAACATCTTCAATAGTAAATTGTACAATATATATATATATATATATATATTCAAATGAAAATGCATATATAAACTTATTTTCAATAATATTAAAAAAAAGTTAGACAACTTGTTCAAATGGTTGAAATGACCTGGATGTTCCTATCTCCATCACTAGAGTCCATGGAGAAAATAAATCCTCTATAGGAACCTAAAATTAAAAAAATTTAAAAGTATAAAATAACTCAAGATCAAGATCTCAATTTATAATAAAAATTTTAAACTTCAATTTATAAATCATAACTTAAAAACATATATTTAAGTGAAAAATTGAATACTACTGCTGGTGGATTTGGCACATCTCCTAAGAGAGGCTCCAAAAGAAAATCTCCAAAACCCTAAAATTCAAAAAATTTAAAATAACTCAACATCTCTAGATCTCAATTTATAATAAAACTTTTAAACTTTAATTTATAACTTATAACTTAAAAACATATATAGTTAAGTGAAAAATTGAATACCTGTGCTGGTGGATTTGGCACATCTCCTAAGGAAGAAGAAGGTACATCTCCCAAGGAAGAAGAAGGTACCGCCATCCTAAAAACATTGAACGGAATCAGAATTTGTTAAAACATTTTATTATATATATGTACATGTACATGTGTGCACAATTATTTATTTTAAAAATATCTCATCATGTTTTGATATATATAATAATAGATAAAAAATAATTGTACATCATCATGTTCACTTAGAAAACACTAACATTTGCCAACATATCTTGATGGTGAGAACCATCTTGATTGTATGATTGATGGTGAGACCCATCTTGATTGTTTGAATCGGAGGCTCCGACCATGATATTAACATTTTCTTCATTCATCAAGCATGACAACTGCAAATGGTGTTAACATATAATGATACATTTTTGTTAGATTAATGTATACAAATAAATGTATGTATATATGTATTTATTACAAATTGTACATGTGTTAAAATAATTGAGCGTAAACATTAACACATACTGTTCCCATGACCTCTTCTTCATGAATAATTAGGTCCTGCCAACCATTACGACAATTATTTGCATATGTTTTGAGATATTCAACACTCATGTTTTCAATCTCTTTATCCGTATAATACACAAAATTAGCGTGTGCATTCTCACGTGCTTTTTGTCGATTCGGACAAACATCGACTCCACCCAATCCCATCGTGAACGTTGTCAATGATGGCATCTCTTGCTTCTCGACAAGTTTGAGAAGTGGCTTCTATCTCTCGACCGCAAAGTTTCAACACAAAAAAGGTATAATAACCAATGGTGGCTCAGGGGAGAGGCAACTCAACATCACGCCTAGCACCCCTATGGTCACACAATCGACACTTTCCCGGGACCAACAAATTCATAGGGAAGGTCATTGTAATTGGGTTTCATTTTCGAAAATAATTTTGCATAAAATAATTTTTTCAAAATAAAGTGGTACCTCGTCGTTCCATGGGAGTCTTCCATAGGCCGCAAGGTGTCTATCATGCAAATAGTGAGATATATGAGGGTGCTTGAAATATTGCACCTTCAACATATTTCTTTTCAGCCCTTATTTGAAATTAAACATAGACTTGGCCATTTATGTTGTAACTCTTTGCTTAACAACCTCCCATTTATACTGGACCAATCTCTCGTTTCCTTTCTTTTTCTCATGACTTCAAGAAAAGTATCGAGTGGCTGGCCCAAGCTTTTGGTACACATCTACTAGTTCACCTAAAGAGTGTGTAACTATTTCTAATCTTTGTCAACTCTCTGCGAGGTAGAGTTAAAGCCATGAGATCTCTCTTCAATTTTTCATGAAGATGTTGAAACCTTTCTAAGGTGCATTCTTTGTATGTTTATTTCCCAATGTATATTGGAAATGTCGAATGGATAAGTCGTGGTTGGTGGACAACCTTCTTATTGAATGATATGTTCTGCCCTACGCCTTTTTTTAGAAACATTTAGAGCGACATTTTCAGCCTACTGCATCAATATATACAATTTTTTATATTAAAAAAAACACATGTAAACAAATTTGTAAAAATTGAATGAAAATAATATTCAAATTGATGGCCACCTCGATGTGGTTTTCTAGCATCTTGCCCACCTTGAGACTATTGAGAACTAGAATGACCCCGCTAAGAACCAACACGACGGCGATTGGTTGAGAACCAACACGACCATCCGTTGATTGGCCTCTCGGAGAATACATATCACCACCTTTCACGCAACTGCCAACACTTATTGATGGCCTTCTAAGGAAATACGAACCACCACAAACCTCACGAGACGAGAGAAAGCTTCATAAAAAAGTATAAATTTATAATCAATTCAAAAAATACATTCGGACATATAAATACATGTACATATTCATTGATTAAATCACGTGAACCATACCATGATTGCGTGAACCATGGGAATTCTCTATTGATGGAATAGACACCCTTCTCCTCTTAGATCCTAAGAAATAAAAAAAATGAAACTTATTAAAAACTAATTTAACTCACAAAATTGATAAAAAATCAATTCCATATGTACACACATGTATGTATATGTATGGAGATTTAAGATTATATTTAAATACCATGAACATCCCTCGATCCCCGATCTCCCTCTCTCGTAGAGATGTAGGATTCTGTTGATCTTCGTTGTTCATCCTCCATGTTATATATATCTACAATGGACATTTACAATTTTTTTTTAATTACATTTTAAATAAATTCAAAATAAATTTCAAAAAATTAATGTAATTTAGTGTACACAAATTATGTAAAACACAACTTTCAAAGCACTAATTGATGTGTGAAACTCAATTTAAGAATTTTTTTTATAAAAAATGTTAAGTTCACCAAATTGTGCTTTACATGGTGGGAGCACACTTGGTATAAAATTGAAAAAAAACACATGGTCATTATAAAAGAAGCGTGAAACTCCATTTAAACAAAAAATTTGTTGAAGTCCTTGCATTTTAATTTTATAAAAATGTGAAGTTCACAACTTGCTCGCAAATGTGAAGTTCACCAAGTTTCTCTTTACATGGTGTGGTGGGAGAAAAATTGGTATATAATTTTAAAAAAAACACATGGTCATTAAGAAAGACGCATTTATAAGTACAAGACACACACATATCCAAGATATGTTACAATGTACATCAATAAATTTTGAAGGAGAGTGTCTCAACGCTAATTCATCTTTGAGAGATGAATCTTGAATTTTTTGAAGAAGAGCGTCTCAAAGCTAATTCATCTTTGAGAGATGAATCTTGAATTTTTGAAGAAGAGTATCTCAAAACTAATTCATCTTTGAGAGATGAATCTTGAATTTTTGAATAAGAGCGTCTCAAAACTAATTCATCTTTGATAGATGAACCTTACATTGGAATTGCCCCGTATAATTCTCTTTGATAGATGAATCCCGAATTGGAATTGCCCCATGCAATAGATTAGCAGGACATTTTATTCACATTTGTACAATGTCTTATACTAAAAAATTAAAATTGGCTAACAATATTGTTTGCTATTCCATGCGGTTCTTTTGGCCTCTCCTTCTTAACTTGGTACACGTCTTTCATTTGGTTGCACACAAGTTTAGAATTGGTGAAAACTACAATTCCATTTGATCCATACTCCATATATGTTCCCAAGCCTTCTATTAATGCAATATAATATGCCTCATTGTTTGTTGTTCTTCCCGAGTATATTCATTTTCCTTTGGACGACTTTTCTAGTCGCAATATTGGAAAGCACATATGTAATCAATGATTTCCCTCGATTGGGATAGAATGAAACGTCTATGCATAATGTCCATTTTTCAACCATATTTAGTGGGGTTTTTTTCATCCTTAAAGAAAAAAAAATTCAATAAAAATGTATTAAATTGACATTTATTGCAAATGCATGGGAGAAATGACACATGTGCATGAAATAAATGACATGTGCATGGTTTATGTTAAAGTTTGACTTAAATTTTATGGTAGAATTCATATCTATAAATGAGATCCATTAAATATTTCATTGCCTAGAGTTTAAGGGAGATTTTTTGACACATATACATGGTTCATGCATGGTTTGCATGAAAGTTTGCCTTAAAATTTATGGAAGAAATCACATCTAGAAATGACATGCCTTAAGAAAGGATGAGATCCGAGAGGCTACCTAGCCCTTTACATGCCTTAAGAAAGGATGAGATCCGGAGGCTACATAGCCCTTTACAGATCGCTTTCGAACTTTGAAGTTAATACTCAAGCAACAAACTAAAATCCTATAGAAGTTCGAGCCACTTTAGGTTCGCTTTTTTAGGCCTTAAAGTTTTCCTTGAATTAATGGGGGAAAGCCTTGAGTTTGGGGGGATACTATCCTACGAGAGTTCAAAAATTTTTATGTTTAGTTTTTTAGGCATTAAAATTTGCCTTGAATTAATGGGAGAAAGCCTTTAGTTTGTGGGAGAAATGACATTTACATGGTTTGCAAAATTATTTTATGCACTTATTGAAACAACTAGTTGTGGTGGTTGATGAAGTTATGTCAAAATTCACACCTTTATGTGTTTGTGGGAGAAATGATATAGAAATGACACATGCTTTAAAGTCTTCCTAAAATTTTATGGGAGAAGGGAGAAATGACACATGTACAAGGTTTGCCTTAGAGTGGTAGTGGTTTATGGATATTAAAATGAAGAACTTCTATTTCTATTCTAGAGATTGATTGTAGGGGCATTTACTAGATATGTCACCTTTGAGAAAACATGAGATCCAAAGGCTACCCGGCCCTTTACGTGACTACGAATTTAGAACTTGTAGAAGTTAACACTCAACGCAGAGCAGTAAAAATCCTATGGAAGTTCAAAATCCTATGATATTTCAGACCACTTTAGGTTCAATTTTTAGGCCTTAAAGTTTTCCTTGAATTAATGCGAGAGAGCCTTTATTTTGTGGGAGAAATGAAATTTACGTGGTTTGAAAAAATAGTTTTATGCACTTACTAAAAACATGCTTAAAGTTAATGGGAAAAAGCCAACATGACACATGCTTTAAAAAACTTTTCCTAAGAATTTATGGGAGAAATGACACATGTATGGGAGAAATGACACATGTACATAGTTTGCCTTAAAGTGGTTGTGGTTTATGGATAATAAAATGAAGAAATTGTATTTAGATTTGTTCCGAGATTGACTATAGGGGCATTTACTGGATATGTCACCTTTTAGAAAACATGAGATCCGAAGCTACCCGGCCCTTTACTGAGACTATGCCTCTAGAACTTATAGAAGTTAACACTACGGCCCTTTACGGACTCTCGCCTATATAACCTTGTAGAAGTTAACATTCAACGAGATAGACTAAATCCTATGGAAGTTCAACCACTTCGAGGTTCAGCTTTTTAGGCTTTAGATTTTTCCTTTAATTAATGGGAGAAAGCCTTTAGTTGTAGAGTAACCTTATAAAATGCTTTAATGTGAATATAGTACTTTACCTAGAAAACAATGGAATTGAAGATCGTGCTTATATATCGGAGTTGCATTATGACAAAATTAGTTATTTCCTTAATAAGAAGTATGATTTAGTACTTATCAAATTGTTTAATAATCTATAATAATTTCGTTTTTGGCTTGTTATCGTATCATTCATCTTTGATATGTACAAGAATTTTACAACTTCAACATCAACCTACACTATCATCATATCATTGTAGCCATGTCAATCTAGATTATTTATATCCTTTACATCATACAACACTCCACTTTTAACATTTTAAAATAATAAAGCAACATGGAAGGTGTTAATTTAGGTACATTAATACACTCCACTTTTAACATTTTACAAGAATAAAGCAACGGGGAGGGTGTAAGTTTAGGTACATTAATAAAATACAACCATGTCAATCTAGATTATTAAGACCCATTATATCATATTTAGCACAATCTAGATTATTTATATCCATTACATCCTAAAACACTCCACTTTTAACATTTTACAAGCATAAAGCAACATGCAAGGTGTAAATTTAGGTACACATAAAATACAACCATGTCAATCTCGATTATTAAGATCTATTACATCATAAAACACTCCACTTTTAACATTTTACATTTTACTCACCTTGAGTTTGGGGGATCCTATCCTATGGAAGTTCAATAGAGCCATGTCAATCTATATTATTAAGATCCATTACATCATAAAACACTCCACTTTTTAACATTTTACATTTTACTCCATTTGAGTTTGGGGGATCCTATCCTATTGAAGTTCAGGCTACTTTCAATTTTTTAGGCCTCAAAGTTTGCCTTGAAACAATGTGAGAAAGCCTTGAGAAATGACACATGCTTTAAAGTTTGCCTTAAGAGATTATGGGAGAAATGACACATGTACATGCTTTTCCTTAAAGTGGTTGTGGTTTATGGATATTGAAATGAAGAACTTCTATTTAGATCTATTCCAAAGATTGATTGTAGGGCATTTCTTGGATATGTCACCTTTCATAAAAGATGAGATCGAGACGCTACTCGACCCTTTACGGACTCTTCCTATAGAACTTGTATAAGTTAACACTACTCGTCCCTTTACGAGACTCTTCCTAGAGAACCTTGTAGAAGTTAACACTCAATAGACGAGACTAAAATCCTATGGAAGTTCAGACCACTTTAGGTTCAATTTTTTAGGCCTTAAAGTTTTCCTTTAATTAATGCAAGAAATCCTTTTGTTTTAGAGTAACCTTATAAATTTCTTTAATGTGAAGATAGTACTTTACCTACAAAACAATGGAATTGAAGATCGTGCTTATATATAAGAGTTCTTTTATGACATCTTTATCTTCCCTACCCGAAATGATATTATCTTCCTTTCCTCGTATGTTTCAAGGTATTGAAAGAATGGATTTTCTAAATGGCATAGTTTTCAAGATGTGGAGTTGTTTGTTGGTTTTACTTGGTATTCTCGAAGGGATAGACATTTCGACTCATTTCGAAAGTTTTTTTTATTTGAAGTCAATCATGTAATTTTTGAAACGAGATAAAACTTAAGCGAGGAACGCCGAAAATGAAAATAGTTTGAGGCAGTCCCATTAGTGAGACTTAGTATGGCCGCATGACACATATAACATTAGGCCATTGAGTTATGGATTCACTTATAGCTATTGAGTCCTACTCATTTGACCTATGGGTGTTTATCATTTTTTTTGTTGATCACACAAGCTAGGTTTGTTTGGAGGTTGTGCGATCAAGGTTTTTTTATTCAATTAGTTGTCTCGTTGATTTAAGCCTATAAAGAATATTTCCTATAAATTGTGGATCAAACTTCTAAGCCGATATTATCCTAATTTTATTTTATTTTGAGTTATGAAAGCATCTAAAAAAATCTTCTTATCGCAGATTATGAGGTATTTATTGGTTGCATATGAATTTCTTGATCATTACAATCTATCCCTTTATTAGAAATCTATCATTGGAAACCACAAGAAATAGGTACCAAAGGGTCCAATGATCCGGATTTATGCGAGAATGCAAATGGGGAATAAACATATAACCATAAATACGAGAGATGCGAGCGGAAATAACACTTCATTTCATTAATATCAAAGAACTAAAATTTGCTTACTGAGACAAAATGGAAATAAAACTAGCTAGGGCGCGGTAGCTATCTCTCGAGCAGAGATGTGGTGGCTACGGCCCTCCGAACTGTGTTACAATGAGGCTCGAGGGCCTATTTATCATTTAGAAACAATGGGAAATCCTAAACGGCCAAAACCCTAACCCTAGGAGATGAAGCGCCAAAACTATGGGCCCCGTTTGGGTAAATTGGTGTTTCAACTTCCTAGGGGCGTAACTTTGGCATACGATCTCCGTTTGACGCGTACCATACCTCGTTAGAAAGATCTATCCGAGGACTACAAATTTGGAATGGGCAACATCGGTCCATGGACCGATGTTGCCCTCCGTTTTCCCAAAAAAACGTCGTTTAGGGCCTCAAAACGGCTCCGGAAGTTTAGGACCCGAAAAACTGCTAAAAATAGTAAAGCGTGCCAAAACTAAAAAACTGAAATAGACAATGGTGGAGCCCCAAGTGGAATAGGCGGGTGACCACCAATATCCACCCTGGATCATTCCTCCCCCCTTAGGAAGCAATGGTCCCCATTGCGTTAAGTTCCTCCATGAGATGAGGAAATTTCTGCTGAACTTGGTCCCCTGGTGAACCACTTTCCTTGGTGCAGGGAGTTGGCCGGCTTTGACAACCCGATATAGTTGGATCTGTCTGTCGGCGAGTGTTCTTGATTTGCATGTCCATGATGCAATCCGTGGTGGCCCTGTTCCATGCGATCCGGATTTAACTCGGTTGGTGTGAGTTGTTCACGCAATGTCCCGAGGGTGTCCGAGTAGAGGTGGGAAGTAAGGACGAAGGCGATCCACATTGAAGGCGGGTGCGGACTAAGGAATGGTGGAATGCGAGCTCGAATGCATTGTTCCCTACAGCCTTGGTGATGGTGTACGGTCCGTATCGGAGCGGGGCGAAGCTTGCGGTGGGGTCCGAGTGAGGCGCTCCTTCGCAAATGTAGCCATACTTTGTCACCCACCCGGAAGTTGTGTGGCACTCGGTGTTGATCATGGCGTTGCTTGTACTTGGCATTGGCTCTGTCCAATATATCAAGAACCTATTGGCGGATGTGTTGAATGCGCTCGATGAAGCTACCGGCTTTGTCAACTTCAGACCGGACATGAGCTGAATTGGCCCGAGCATTTGCAAATGGCATGGCTACGTCAATGGGGCATAGTGGTCGGAATCCCAAGCCCACACGAAATGGGCTATGGCCGATTGAGCGTGGAGAGCCCGATTATAACTATGTTGTACATAAGGGAGGCTCTCGTCCCATGTGCGTGGATGCTTTGAATTGGACATGCGCAGAAATGTGTACAATCATTCACGTTGACGACCTCTGTCCCGGCCATCTGTTTGGGGATGGAAAGTCTGTGGACTTGGTGAGCTTGGTATCCAACCTCGACCGGAGGCTGAACCAAAATGTGCTGAGGAACCCTGCTATCCCGATCTGATATGATAGGTCGTGGGATTCCAAAGTGCACCCACACTTGTTCAAAGAAGAGTTTAGCAAGGTGTCTTTTGCTGTGATATTCTTCTTGCGAGCCGCCATAATGGCCATCTTCGAGAATGCATCGACGACCACAAAAACACGATCATTTCCCTACTTAGTAGAAGGCGGGGCCCGACATGTAATCCATGGAGATGGATTCCCAAGGTCGACTAGGGGTAGGTAGAGGAGTATATAGGCCTTGCTTCTTGATGGTCGGTTTGGCAATGGCACAAGCAGTGCGAGGATCCGATGTGCTTCTCGATATCCTTTCGAAGGTTCGGCCAATAGAAATACTTACGCAGGATTGCTACTTGTTTTCTCAACCTCGAAATGCCCGGTGACTCGATCGTAGTGTGCTTCCCATATCATCTTGGCACGCTCGCTTGAAGGAACACAAAGGTGTCCCATGTGACATAAAAGTGCATCTTGGAGGTGAAAATTTGGAACTTGCGTACCCCCCGGGGAGTGCCTTGTAAGTTTGGCCGAATTCGGGTCACTCTCATAGAGAAGCGGCCAATCGAAGTCTCGTGCCCACAAGCGTTGAGTACGGTGGTGAGTGCCATGATCGGTGGTCGGCTGAGGCAATACGCAACATGATTGGTGCTACCCTTCTTATACTTGATGTTCAAATGAAAGCTGCTGAGATATGTAGACCACTTCGATGGCGATCATGTCGCAACTTCCCTTGTGTCCGTATGAGCTGCGGGGGCACGTGGTCCGTATGGATGATTGTTTCCTTCCCCAAAATGTAATGCTTCCATTGTCGACAAGCTTGCACAATGGAGTACATTTCTTTGTCATATGTGGGGTACTTGCGAGCGTGTCGACAATGTCTCATTGTGAAATGCCACCTGGATGTCCCCTGTTGAGTAAGAACGCCCCCAATAGCATAGTCGGAGGCATCCTGTTTCGATCTCAAATGGCTATTGCAAGTACGGTAAAGTGAGCACGGGGGCGGAATAGAGGCGGGTTTTTCGGTTACGTGAACGCCTTCGTTGAGGTTCCGACCAAAAAATTTTTGCTCTCGCTCCTCCCTTGGTGACTTGACTCAAGGGCCAAGTGATATGAGAGAATCCCAACACGAACCTCCGATAGAAATTAGCAAGACCCGGGAAAAGCTGCGAAGCTCAGTTATAGTGGTTGGGGGCTGGCCAATCCCTGAATGACTTGGATCTTGGGCTGGATCAACATGCACCCCCCTTTCATCAATAATGTATCCCCGGATATTGAACCCGGGTCATGCCAAAAGTGCACTTCTCCAAATTGGCACACAACTTGTGTTGCCGCAGTGTTTGGAGGACTTGTCGGATGTGGTGAAGGTGCTCTTCCCAAGTCCGGGTCTGAAGATCGAATATCATCCAAGTACACCACTACAAATGAGTTGGTGAATGGCCGCAAGATGTCATCCATCATCCTCATGAAGGTGGCGGGAGCATTCGTCAACCCGAAAGGCATGACCAGCCATTCGAAAAGGCCTTCCTTGGCTTTGAATGCGGTCTTCCACACATCGGAGGGTTCAATCGGTGCACTGGTGATACCCGGACTTCGGGTCGATCTTGCTGAAATATTTTGCACCTTTGAGTTGGTCCGAGAATGTCATCAATCCGTGGGATTGGGTACCTATTCCGGGACAAAGTGATCTTGTTCGAGCGCCCGATAGTCAATACGAGTCTCCATGTCCCATCCTTCTTCCGTACCAACATGATCGGGCTCCCACGAGGCGATGAACTTGGTCCGATGTGACCTTTACGCAACAGCTCCCGAATCTGTCTCTTGATTTCATCATTCTCCGAGAATAGAGCGCCGATAGATCGGTCCATTGGGTAGCGGCACACTGGGGTCGGATCAATCGAGTGCTTGACCCGACGATGCAGCAGGAACCCCGTGGGTGAGGTGAATATGTCTCCGTACTCCTCCACAACCTTATCCATTTGTTGTTGTTGTGCAGAGGAGCCCCCTGTCCGGAGGATGTGGCCACGGTCTTCTTCTTGCCCCGGGGGCGGATCATCGGGGAAAACGAATTTCTGGTTTGGGAAATGAGCTTACTCGCATTGTTTTGCGAGTAACCAAAGAGATAGCGACGGGAGGTGGTACCTCCGGTATCCCTGTACAACTTATTTCCCTCGAAGTAACAATAACGACACGGGGTCAAGACTCATACACGACGCATGACGCTTCCACAAGTATGGTTGTCCTAATAATACATTAGAAACATCAATAGGAGCAACGTCACATAGTACCTCATCCGTGAAGGGCTTGATGCTATAGGGGAAGGCGACAACCGTGTCTGCCGACGCGGAGATCTCGTCCTTGGTGAAGCCACCCGATGGTGTATGGATGTGGGTGAGCTCGTGGTCGGCAAGCCCAACCGCTTCACGGCGTACGCTGAAATGAGGTTCTTTTGGCTCCCATTGTCGACAATGAACCGTACAGGGGAGCCCTTTACCCACATCCGGGAGTGGAAGAGACGTTCCTCCTCCTTCCGGATCTTCCGGTTCCTCCTTTTGGATCTTTGCGAGTGGCAACGATGGCGTTGGGCTCCGCATCAATAATCTGTTTCCCTTTTTCATTTGCCTTTTCGGAGTTCCCGATTCGAGTCGAGCATGCATCGACTCGAAGCCCTCATCTCGGCCACTAGCGGTCGCTTTGGCCCGACACTCACTTGTGTTGTGAGTGGAGCTCTTATGGAACTCACACCACTTTCCCGTGTCCTTCTTTGGCTTTGCGGTCGTTTGTTCTTTTCTTGTGGCTTCGATGAGTTGTCTTTAGCCACCATGCATTGGCTCGGTCCTTTGTTCTACGGTTTGGAAGCACCTTTCCCTTGCTTTTGATTCGCAGATCCAAAGTCTCGCTTCTTCGCTTGAATTTCTCGCTCAATCTTGGCAGACATACCGGTATGCCGTACCAAGCGAGGAGATGTCAAGGAACTCCATTTCCTCCCTGAATGTATTTGTGCGGAGCAGCTGCGATACTTTAGCACCGGATGTTTCTCCGAATCTTTGATACCCAACTTTGTGCGCGAGGGTATGGAACAAATTCATCGACTCATGCACATCTTGATCCCTTTGTTGTCGCAGGCGTGGTCCATTGTATGTACTTGTCCTCATAGCTCCCCACGGGATAGTACTTGTTCCTTGACGGTGTCTCGGAAAGAATTCCAAGTTGGTACGGCCGAGAACAGAGAGGGTTCTGTCTGGGTCCTTGTTCTCACGGTAGGTTTCCCACCGATCCTTAACATGGGGGGGGTAGCTTTGAGGAGTGAAAAAATAATCTTCTCCCGGTCCGAAAAGTCATGAACCGAGAAATATCCTTCTAACAGATTCAACCATTTATCTATAGCATACGTGTCTATTTGACCCTCAAATATGGGAATGTCAAAATTTACTTGTACCTTAAAAGGAGTCGTGCCTCCCGAGTGGGCCGTTGGATGCGGGATGCACCGCCGGTGGGTAGCCGTTGAAGGATCTCGAACAAAGTTATCCATCATCACGTTCCTTTTTTTTCGAGGGCCTCCTCGAGCAATATTTTGATAGGATCTCCTCGCTCCCTCATCTTTCTTTTCGTCCCCCCATGGGCGTCCGTCGAGGTTTGCGAGGGCCGATCTTGCAAAGGTTCCACCGGATCGAGCCCCTAGCTCCTTATACCCCGACCTCGTTGGGGACATGCAAAGAAGGATCGAGAAAAAAGCGAGACCGCTCCGATACCACCGATCCGGATTTATGCGGGAATGCAACGGAATAAACATATAACCATAAATACGGAGATGCGACGGAAATAACACTTCATTTCATTAATATCAAAGAACCGAAATTTGCTTACGAGACAAAATGGAAATAAAACTAGCTAGGGCGCTGGTAGCTATCTATGAGCGAGAGATGTGGTGGCTACAACCCTCCGAGCGTGTTACAATGAGGCTCGAGGGCCTATTTATCATTTAGAAACAATGGGAAATCCTAAACAGCCAAAACCCTAACCCTAGGAGATGAAGCACCAAAACTATGGGCGCCGTTTGGGTAAATTGGTGTTTCAACTTCCCGAGGGGCATAACTTTGGCATACAATCTCCGTTTGACGCGTACCATACCTCGTTAGAAAGATCTATCCGAGGACTACAAATTTGGAACGGGCAACATCGGTCCATGAACCCATGTTGCCCTCCGTTTTCCCAAAAAAATTTCGTTTAGGGCCTCAAAACGGCTCTCGGAAGTTTAGGACCCGAGAAAGCTGCTAAAAAATAGTAAATCGTGCCGAAAGCGAAAAAGCTGAAATAGACAATGGTGGAGCTCCCAAGTGGAATAGGCGGGTGACCACCAATATCCACTGGATCATCCAAAAAATTGGAAACATAAAATTAGACTCTAAAGAGGTATCATCTACATGCTAGATAAAATGCCTTAAACTTTCCAAAATTTGTCCAATATTAACAACATAGAGTTCCAATGATCTACATGTATTTTTTTTCATAGATAAATGGGAATTTTGAGCTATGCTCCAAAGGGCCTTTTATCAACTTTCGTCAAAGAAAAAAATATCCGAAGAGAGAAATATTTGTGAAAAAAATATTAGCACAATCCAAGTTGCTAGGACATGAAGTTGATGATCTAACTCGAGGCCATGGAAAATTTCAACAAAAGGTTAGATGCCATTGAAATAGTATTATCCATGCAAGCGCTATACCTTGAAAAAAGCAAGTTGCAAAACCAAATCCAAATTATTCGACCATAATGGATAAAACTCAATCATCTCGCCATATTTATAGATGATCCTAAATCATGTCCGAAAAGGACATACGGTTTACCATGGTTCAAAAATATTTACATGCATGGGATTTTGGGGCTAGTTTAGCCCAAGAAGAAGAAGAAATGGACGAGGTCATTTACGTCGGGTCTAGAATTTCTGCAGCAAGTGCGGAAGAAAGGTCCTGCTTTCCCAACAAGACAAATATAGATAGTTTTTTGGTTTTCCCTAAAGTAGAACTAGATATTGATACATTGATGTTAACCCAAGGGAGTACATCAAGACTACCAATGTCTACGAGAAAATACGAGGGGTTTCAATGTTAAAAAAATCCATCAAATAGATGCACGCAAATCCTATGTTCATGCCTAACTACCAATCGAAGGTAGAATTAGAGAATGCTATAACTTTGTTAGACAGACTAGGTTACAAAGAAAATTTCTGAAGATCCTACTCAATCTAGGAGAAACATTGCACAAAAAAAATCATTAATGGATTACGAGGATCGGCACATACATGGTGGCGAGTATGCATCGAGAGAACAAGTGCGATAAATACTTTATGCAACAAAAAACTTTTTTGTCGATCAAGACTTTCGCAACAAAGGGTGCTGAAGAAGGGTCCTTCTTTCACAATGTTTTGTGTAATATTTTAATGCGTCTAGCCTTCAAACTCGGTAGCTTGTTAAGCATCATCCGATCCGTCCTTTTTTCGGTGACTATTTTTCATTCGATTATAATTATTGCAAATAATAAGTCTTTTAAAATTTTGTTCGCGGAAATGATTGTGTTCAATTATCAACGTGAATTATAAGCAACTAAATGGCACTACGAACATGGCAAATAAAACATTCAATGTTGAACATGGCTTAGTTAAGTTGAGAAATGGATTGCAACGCTTAATTCTTTCAAAAATTAAAACTAAATTAAAAAAAAATTAAGTAGAACACCTAAACATAATTATAAATCACTAAAAATAACTAAATGAAAGTCGCGATCGCTCACAGACAAGAACATAGAAAAAACAAAATAATTATTGGAGTGGAACACAACCACACGAATGCAGTCATATCAAGACCTCTACTTATATTTTTATATAATTTACAAAAAAGACAACAATCTATTTCTTGAAAGCGGGTGGTAGACATGTAATAGTAGATAACCGAGCTTCACCGAATTAAAAATAAATTAGTCGAAAATTAACTAAAACACCTAAACATAATTACAAATCACTAAAAAATAACTAATTGAATGTCGCAGTCGCCATAGCAAGAACATAGCCAATCAAAATAATTATTGGACTCGAACACGACCACAAAAAAATGCGGTCACATCGGGACCTCTACTTATATTTTTATAGAATTTATAGAAAAGACAACAATCTATTTCTTAAAAGTAGGTGGTAGACATGCAACAATTGATTTCTTGAAAGCAAGTGTTAGACATGCAATAGTAGATAACCGAGCTTCACTAAATTAAAAATAAATTAGTTAAAATTAACTAAAAACACCTAAACATAGTTACAAATCACTAAAAAATAAGTAATTGAAAGTCGCAAAGTCACCACAGCAAGAACACGACCACATAAAATAATTATTGGATTGGAACAGGTCCACACAAAATGCAATCATATCAAGACATATAATTATATTTTTTATAGAATTTACGACAAAGACAACAATTGAAAGCGGGGTGGTGCCAACCTGGAAATTCAAAATTCGGAGCCGAGGCCGAACAACAAGACTCTACCAAGACCGGAGACGTAGACGCGAGACACGAACGCATGCCCAAAACACACAATAGACGTAGACGTAACACAATCACTTATTAGACTCGGAACATGGCCACACAAAATGCAATCAAGACATCTACTTATACGTTTATATAATTTACAACAAAGACAATAATTGAAAGCGGTGGTGCCAACCTAGAAATTCGAAATTCAAAGCCAAGGCCGAACAAAAAGACTGCGGCAAGACCATATATGTAGACGTAGATGTAGACACGGGCCCAAAACACACATCGGATGCATACGAAACATAATCACTTATTGAGTGGAATACGGCCACACAAAATGCGATACTAAAATCTACTTATATGTTTATAGAATTTATAGCAAAGACAATAATTGAAAACGTGTGGTGCCAACTCGGAAATTCAAAATTCGAGTCGAGGTCGAATAGCAAGAATCTACCAAGACCGAAGACGTAGATGCAAATGCGGACACGGGCACGAAACACACGAGTAGATGCGAGATGAAATATGATCACTTATTGGACGAGAACACGACCACACAAAATACGGTCAAGACATCTACTTATATGTTTATAGAATTTACAACAAAGACAACAATTGAAAGTAGGTGGTGCCAACTTGGAAATTTGAAATTCGGAGGCGAGGCCGAACAACAAGACTCGCCAAGACCCGGGAGATGTAGACACGGATGCGGACGTAGGCATGAAACACACGACAAATGCGAGACAAAAACACGATCACAGACAGACGCATGGGTACACTAATAAGCCTAAAACATGTTAATAGCGCCAAGTCGGTGTATTTATAAACTAAAGTTCAGACGAACTATTTTAAGAGTTCGACTCGAAATTATGTGTCCGGCTTTTTGAATCTCCGACCAAATATCTATTTTCCCACATCGTCGGTACACCGTCAATGTAAACGGAAGAATGAGTTTAGCTGAACTAATTTCGAAAGTTTGGCCGAAATCTATAATAGTTCAGCTGCAAACTTTTATAAAAGCTCGACAGAATTATTGATAAAAAACGTTTTTGCTCCTCGATTCTCACAAAAGTGTAACCCAAATTCGTGGGTTTACCCCCGTTGGCTTTGCACGTAACTCGTGAACTTGCACCTTAACCATACTTGTGTTGCACTACTCTTCATGTCGTTTCGTCATCAATCATGACATTCTCATTTCTTTGGTGTACACGTACTACGCGTCTTTGAATTTGTTTCCTAAATTAGATGAAAGTCCTTCATGTTTACGGGAATAAATCCCTAAGTTATTATATACCCTTTTTTCTTATTGAAGCCTTATGGCTCTGTTTCATATTTTGTTCAAAGCGCGATGTAATGGATACTTTATGTCTTGAAGATGGCTTAATACATTTGGTTTTTCATTATTCATAAGTTTCCTTTGCATGCAAAATATCTAAAGGTCAATTATGGAGTTTTCTCCTATTTCGGAGTTGAAATGTTGGTTTTGGCTTGAATATATCTCTTATTTTTACGGTAATGGTTCGACCAAGAGGTATTTCGGTACGGATATTTGGCAAGTCCACATGTGCTTTTTTATTGGAACATTTTTTTTAATTTCGTTACTCAAAATATTAGTACTTTGGCAATAAAGGTTATTCTTGCCTTCTCGGCGGACCTACCGAGTATCTATTCTTGTTTCCACATATTATTAGTCTATAATTTCATACTGTGGTTTATTTATCCGAGTTTTCCCGGTTCTGTTTCTTTTTATTTACTCGTATGCAATTACTCTATTTAATTTGGAAACATGAATTTATTGTATATATATTTATTTATTTTATTTCTACGGAAGTATTCTTTCATGTAGATACATTTATATGTAAATAATAATATCGTCACAGGGAAAAATATTTATTTAAAATATGTACCTAAAATCAACATTTCATTTTCTAGGTAGTTACACTATTTTTAGTTTACTATCTAAGGTTGATGTCTGGACCATCATAGTCCCGACTTACTCTCTCGTATCCCTAGTCCGAGTATAGAGTTTGAACTAGAGAAGAGACAAACTTTTCGATCGCGGGTTTCTACTCTGGACAAAACTAACGATCTCTTCTACAATACATTTCTTCAATTTCACATATATTTATTCTATTTACTTTTTTTTAACTGTCTACACCAACACATCTAGAATTTACCCTATTAATACACTCAAAAAGGTAGTAAAGAATTAAATTTGTCTTAACAAGCCACATTCATACTTAAATACATATTTATATATAAATGTATTCTCCTTTTTCCCCTGCTAAATAGCTTTATGTAAATCCTTTTTAAGAAGAATCATATTGATACAAGTACTACTATTATGTTCAATTTCATCGATTACGGAAATAACTATTTATGTAACTAGAAATCACATTCATTCATAATATTTCTTATCACCTTGTTTAGTTACTTATTTCACTTAAATCCTCTCGATGATATCCTCCCCAACCTTGAGAGAGGAAATTGCATCCTCAACTCCCACGGTGCTCGCACCGAGTAGAGGCTTAGATAACACAATTTACGGATTAGAACTCAAGACCCTCGAGTCATGTATTCCTTTCCAAATTCAAGTTTACGAGTTTCCACTTTGCTTCCAACTAGGTCCGGATTGACTCCCACCATCAAGCATCATGGCTTTCCTCTAAAATCATAGAACCCCTTTACTCACTCGCATTTTCCTTTTATCCTCGGAGGAAAAGGTAAGTCGTCATTAACTTATTTTGCCTAACTACTCTCGAATCTTGGGATACTTTATCATTAGCCTTTATGGAAAGAATTCCATAATTAGTTATTTATTCAAAGACAAGAAATAAATCATGTTCATTACTAGATTAAATTTACTTGTTAATCTCATTTAAAAAAATTAAATGCAAATGCTTCGTTAGGTACTTATCCTTGAAGTATTCTTGGAACTCGTCCCACGTCACACTCGGGTCTTCAATACTTTGAACATTTTTAACTCCCTCCCACCATAAAGTAGCTTTCTCCCCGAGCTCATAAATAGCCAAGCGAGCTTTTAGGTTGCTTCTATATTCATAAACTTAAAATTAATTGTTCATATTAACTAGCCATGCTTAAACCAACTCTTCGGCCTCTCCATCAAAAGTAGGAGGTTTGGTTTTCCGGAACTCACCCTACAATTCGACTTGTTGTTTCTTCATCTTTTGTTTTTCTAACACATTTCCAGTTACGCTTCATTATAATTTTTGTTTTTATTACTTTTCTTTGTGTATGACTTCCTTCCGGCTTGTCCTTATTCTACCATCATTGTTTTCTTTCTTCCCGTGTATCTCTTACACGGCTTGGTGGAACTATCCCTTGATTTCGCCTATCGAGAGGCTTTTGAGAATCCTCTCCCCTGCTCTTTCATCAATCTTTCATTGTCACTTCTCACCCGGACTATTTCTTCTCGTAACGGTTGCACTCGTACTTAGCAATATGCTTGTCCGACGTTGTTGTTCTTCTAGTAATATGATGGTCTGCATGATTATGATCTACACTTAGTTGTACCCACATTTTTGGGTTCATTTCATGGTTGGATTTTGAATTAGATTCCCCACCATTCCTATGTACTTGGTGCATTAATCCCCTTCTCATTGTATCCTTTCTACTTTCTATGCACAATTTACCCAAAATACTTGTTATTCAAGTGACCCATTTAGGTCAGCATATGAATGTTGGCTCTCGATACCACTTGTGACATCCATAACAAAAAAAATAAATATTATCCCTATTTACTATATATTCTAACTAGCCTGGGTTAGAATTGTTCACTGTTTCACTTCCAAGTAAAATAATGCCACGAGGTAAGTTCTTTTTTTAAGGCAATAAACTATATGACAATATACTTGTCTAAACAATTATATCACCATGTGACAACATGTATCAATATGCACAACATAAAAAATAGTAAGATTTTAAGTGCTATGAAATTAGACTTACGATATGATTAATTTTTTATTGTTACTAATGTATTCGGGGCATGTCTAATCTCGACAACTATCATCTATCAATCCACAACCATAAATTCATTTTTCACTTTCGAAAATTATCAATCTAAATGTAATATTATTTGTTTTCCATCATTCATGATTATTTATGTGATTAAATTAAAATGTACAAAGGTTATCTTTGTTGGGTTTGTGTTATATTCTTTCCACGACTAGTCACGCATGGGGGGGGTAACGGGGGGGCGATAGCCCCCATATCGAGGTACTAGGGGCGGCGCCCCAAAGAAATTTTTTTTGGTCCTTATTTTTCTGGGTGGGTTGACACTGCCTATGGTTTTGTGCATGGGTTTGCACATGATTTTTGGGGCATGATGGTTTTCGCCCCTGGTATTTTGTAGATCCGATTAAGAGAACTACGGTTATGTTCTAATCCGGGGTTAATGGATTGGGGTTTATGTATTCTTCGGCATGTATATATGTGTTGTAACACTAAAAGGAATATAATGAAAAATCAAGTCTGGTCGTCCCGATTTGGGATCCAAGGGAAAATCTATGTGTTTATACTGTTTTATGTTTTATGCTCTCACTATTGTTTATTTTATGTTTTAAATATTCATACGTAGATAATTTCAGTACGGGAGGGTTAAAACCTATAATCTCCATTCTAATTATCCGTGCCACTTTGCATTGATTTGGTTGACACTTTTCATCTTTAGCACCATTAGATCTATTGGTAGATATCGACAGGTGGAGGAAGAATTGGTTTGGGGTTAGAGTAATCAACCTCCCCTCAACCCTAACCAATTTCCTCATTTGCACTATGTGAAGTTTCCCTTGGGCTGCGATGCTCTGTGGCTTCATTGCCGCCAATGTTTTGCATCGCCTTGGTCCAAAGGTTCTTCTTTTTTAAACTAGTTAGTACTGCACCATGGCTCGCAATAGGTAAAAAGCTGGAGGGTATATTTTTCTTTATTTTCATTTACTGAAGTTACAACTTATGGCTCTTCTTTTTTTAGTCCGCAAGCTTTTTTCGTTAAAATTATTTTGGGATTTAACTATGCGTACAAAGCCCCAACTTCTACCTGCTCACACTACTTCATAGCTGAGCTTCACTATTGTTTTTTCTTCATTTGGCTCATGAAATTGGGCTTCATTATCATGCGGGTTCATGGAAAATTTATTAACCCTCTTATCATTGGATATTCAAGCTTATAACTCTATCACGGTCACACGGAGTGAACCTTCTATTGTTATCTTTTTTGTTTGTTTCATTTACGGGGTTAATAATCTCTTGGATGAGGGTTTAAACCATTCTTGTTTTCCTCTTGTTGTTTAGGTCACGACATCGAGTTTCCCCATTTCATTTACCAAGGTAAACCATCAAAACTTCACATGGTATAGAGGTTAATCTTTTCTTTTGGTTGTTACTTAGGGTTTGGAGCTGTAACATTAACATTCCATTATTGTCTTTGCGGGTAACTCGTGACCTCTCACATTCACCATACTTGCGTGGCGTTGTTCTTCATGCCATTTCTTTGTCCTCAATAGTGACTTTCTCATTTTGTTGGTGTACGAGTACTGCGATCTACGAATTTTTTTTCAGTAAATTAGATGAAAGTCCTTCATGTTTCTAGGAATAAATCCCTAAGTTATTATAGACCCTTTTTCTTCTTGAAGCCTTTTGGCTTTGTCTTATCTTTTGTTCAAAGCATGATTTAATGGATACTTCCTATCATAAATATGGCTTAATACATTTGGGATATGGTTATTCATAAGTTTCCTTTGCATGCAAAAAGATCTTTGGTCGATTCTAGATTTTTTCTCCTAGTTCGAGTTGAAATGTTGGTTTGGGCTTGAATATATGTCTTATTTGTTCTATTAATGGTTCGATCGAGAGGTCTTTCGGGACAAAAATTTGGCAAGTCCGCATGTGCGTTTTTATTGTAACTTTTGTTTGGTTTAGTTACTCATAATCTTACTACTTTAGCGATAGAACGTATTCCTTCCTTCTCGGCCACAGTCGAGTATCTATTCTTATTTCCACATATTAGTAGTCTATAATTTCATACTAGGACTTATTTCTCGCGAGTTGTCCTAGTTATGTTTCTTTTTATTCTTTCTGTATGTAGTTATTCTATTTTATTTGGAAACATGAATGTATTGTATATATATTTATATCTTTTATTTCTACATAATTATTCTTTCATGTAGATACATTTTTTATGTCAATAAAAATACATTTATATGTTAATAATAATATTGTCGAGAGGAAAATATTTATTTAAAATAAGTAGCTGAAATCAACATTTCATTTTTTTGGGTAGTTATATTATTTCCATTTTACTATCTAAGGTTGATGTCTGGACCATCATAGTCCTAGGCTACTCTTTGTATCCCTAGAAGATACAAATTGTTCGATCGGGGGGTTCTAACGGTCTCTTCTAGAATACAGGTTCTCCAATTTCATATATATTTATTCTATTTACTTTCTTGAGCTGTCTACACCAACACGGTTGGAATTTACCCTATTAATACACTCAAAAGGTAGTACATAATTAAATTTGTCTTACTAGGTTGCATTCATAATTAAATACATATTTATATATACATGTATTCTCCTTTCTGCTAAATACCTTTATGTAAATCATTTTTTAAGAAGAAGCATATTGAAAAAAGTACTAGTATTATGTTCAATTTCATCGAGTTGCAAAAATAACTATTTATGTAACTAGAAATCATAGTCAAATTCATAATATTTCTTATCACCTTGTTTAGTTACTTATCTCACTTAAATCTTCGATGATATCGTCCCAACCTTGAGAGAGGCAATTATGTCCTCAATTGCCCGATGGTGCTCGGCACCGAGTAGGGCTTAGAAGTATTTTTGGATTAGACCTTAAGACCCTCAGCCCAATCTTCCTTTCCAAATTTAGGTTGTTGAGTTTCCATTAGTTCCGGCCCGACTCTTTGGATTGACTCCCACCCATAAGCCTAATAACTTTCCTCTAAAATCACAGAACCCCTTTTTCCTCACTGGGATTTTCCTTTTATCCTTAGGTAAACGGTAACTATCTTTAAATTCTTTTTGCTTAACTACTGCTGGAACCTTAGAATACTTTATCATCGGCCTTATGGAAAACATTCCATAATCACTTTTTTAAAATAAACGAGAAATAGTCTAAGAATGCATGTAACACCCATGTAAACTTAGTTTTTACCATGTTTTACAAAAACCATTGTATCAAGAAAATCAAGAACGAGTTAATGTAAAATTAATTTCTGAATGGGTATTATTTATCTACGAGAGTATTTCTCTCTCAACTACGGTTGTGCGGTTGCTTACTATGCATTCCGTTGTGCTTTTATGAATGTGCTTTGAAGCGCTTTTTTGTTTTTCGGTTCTATCTTTCGCCATTGAATGTCGTATGCATATATATGTTACGGGGGTTCTAATTTTTTTTGGTGGTTCCATTTTGTATGGAGGGAATATCAACATTCCACGGTTGCTTTGGATGACATCGAATCGGCGCATATCCGAGTTTCGATGACCGACCAGTGAGTTGTAGAAAAAATAGTGCATGGTGTTTGTAGGAATTACAATTCTCAATGGCTATTATACTTGCATTATTGTGAGTCTGTAACACACGTACTCAAGCAAAACAAATATTACGTTATGTTATTATTATCAAGAATCGATTAAAAATGAACGAATTCTTGAATTAGTTGACGAGTAAAGATTCCCATTTTCTTGGTTTGAGAAGGTTCGATGATAGGCGAGATCATTAGTATGAATGAATGCTCTAGAACCATGATGCGAGTATCTGCAATTCATTAAATTCACTCAACCTTAAACATTTCTATCGAACATACTTTGAAAATGGCTACGCTCCATACCTTCCAATATAATAGATTATGTACGGCACGCAGTTCAATAGTTTAAAGATATCGATCTTGTTGTTTGATAAAGTTCAAGGGCAGGTGTATCCTTTGAAATGAATGATTGGTATGAATGAATGTAGCTAGAACGAGGAGGGAGTATGGTGACTTCATTTCATTGAAGTCGCTCAACCTTAACAAGTTTGTACGCAAGTCACCGACTATACTAGGCCCAAGAGGCGTGCGTAATCTTTCGAACTTAAAGTGGAAAAAGTTGAGAGTTGGGTACGTATGATTTGTTTGCTTTTCTTTTTATTTATTGCAATATTAGAGTAATAATGTAAAGGGTACTTGTTTGCTTTTCTTTTTATTTATTGCAATATTAGAGTAATAATGTAAAAGACTATTTGCTTTTCTTTTACGTAATTATTGCAATATGAGTGATAATGAGGCCTACATTCTTCGTTTGAATAAGGTCAAAAGGCTATGATGACATTCATTTTCTTTTATATAAGAGTAGATTGTCAAGATAAGTAAGCCTTCTTGTTTATTTCTGGTTTTCGATTATTTTTCCAAAATAATCTCCATGTTTATATGGAAAGAAATATATAAATATTTATATAATATTAATGCATTCTCTTTTATTTGAGAAGGGATTTTTCTTGAATATATTAAAGAGGTTAGCTCTTTAATGGAAAAGATTAATTAATAAATCCATGGATAGTTTCCTAAAACCATGGGTAGTTTTTCCATGGTGTTGGTGGAGATTAATTGTTTCATAAAACCATAGGGTAGATTACCATGGTGTTTGCAAATATTAGTTATTTAATAAAACTATGAATAAATTACCATGGTGTTGGTAAAGTTAAGTTATTTAATAATTTCATGGTTAAAGGAACTAATCGGTTTTATTCCTTAGATAAATAAACTAAGTGATTATTTTATATTATCGTGATTATGACGTTGAATTCCTTTTGGAGGAAGATCTTGTATGGCTTTTATTGAAAAATAATATACATTTTTGTATATAGAAAGATAGTTTGTAGTATTAAAACCCTACATTGAATAATATTGTTAGTATAATCTTGAAAATGAGACATGTATTTATATTCTTCATTGCGTATTTTTTTACATATGATTACATGCTCACTAGCATTGAGATTTTCTTTGGGAAGACTCGTGAAGAAGGTTATGTGCTTTCGTTGTGTAAGCACTCCTTTTGGGAGAGTCTTTTGGAATCGATATGCATTCGCATGCATGGAAGCAACATTTACTATGTTAGCTTGCATTTCATGCACTAAAGTAATAGCTTAAGGGTTAGCTATATTGTCTAAATTTAAGTAAAACACATGCATAAATATCTTAACCGATGTATCGGTTTATTTTAAAGAAAGGCTTGGGAGGTGTAGCCATTGTTTTTGCGAGAATGTGTGCTTATGCAACGGGAGCATTAGTTATTGTGATGACTTATACGGGTATGGGTCGTTAAAGAGCTGAACGACAAGGTACTTTACTTGCTTGTCATGAATATACACGAGTAGATGGAGAAAAATACTATAGTACGGATATGTGAAATGATTGGTTAATACTTTATGGATCTTGACATCATTTTATGTTGAAGGAATCATAGCGGGGAATGATGGTGACGTGTACAAAGGAACATTATTATGCTTGCCATGTGCAAAGGAAAATTATGCTTGTCATGGTGGCGGGTAAATGATTAATGTACGTGCGAGATGAGTGCGAGTTACGGGGAAGGTCCAATGTAGGATGGTCCATTGTAGGTACATCCATGCCACCGGGATGTGAAGATATGAAGACCAGGAGGTGTAAATGGTATCATATTTATTGAATGGCTTAAAGCTAGATATTGTATATTTCCTTGTAATATTATATAAACGATGGTTAAGGGATGGTCTCCCTTATCGCCATTGAGTGATGGGGTGGAACACCCTCACGAGCGTTTAATAATAAAATTAAACGTTGCTGGTTTTCACCTACGAGGGTTTTCGAGGGTATATTGGTGTTCAATGATGTGATTGATTATTGTGTGATGAGGTTAATTCTTTCTTGTTATGATGTTCATAATGGCAATTATGTGATGACTATATGAGTAATGAGATGAATGGAAGGTTACATCATACGGTATTATGTTAATGTCTTGTAGCAGTAGTTAATGGTTGAGGAGTTCTTGTTAAACATTCTATGTAACGATGAGTAACTTGTATAAATTTTTTTAACTCCTTACATTTCCCTGAAGTTAATGGTGTATGTTACAAGTGGTATCGAGCTAAAGGTTCAAAAAGCTGAGCGCCTGCGGGATTTAGCGAAAAATAAATTGAGAGATCGGAGATGAAATGCGCATATGTGAAGGAAGGCATCGCATCTCTAACCCAGCTTGAACAATGAGTTTCAAGAGATAAGTATTAATATCTTTCTTGTCTTGAAAGTAATAGTTATTGCCTTTATGGAAAATATCTTTACGCTTACAAAGTAAATAGCTTTGTTGAGTTAGAAGTTTCTTTAAAAAAAGATACTGTATTTTCCATGTGCGTAAAACTTCTATTGTTGTATTGAAGTTTCCTTGAAAGGAGTTCGAGAATTTGGTTTATTGAAAATGAAACATGTGCGTGTTTTTCTTGAAAACTTTAAACTAATATACATATGAATTTTTTTACGGGAGAGAAATATTGAAATAATTCTTGCAACTAAAAGAGACAAATATAGAGTAAAAGCTGGTTTTACTTAATATGCAAGATTGTGCTAGTTCTTTTGGAAAGTAATAAATCATTGCTAATATGATAATCTTTTAGAAAGATATACCATGGTAAAAGACCACACTACTATGCTAGTTTTCTTTGAGAAGAACACGTGTGAGTTCTTGCAAATATTACTAGTATGTATTTTGAAAGGTGTGAGCTGATTAGTATAACATAAATAAGTAAACTTGCTTGCCTTTATATATATCTTGTTTAAGAAAAGATGGGAAGCTTGTTTTTCTTTAAAAGGGACTACGTCTTGATGTGTTAAATGATAAGAAATCCAAGTTCTTTTCTTGAAAATAAATATAGAATAACCTCTTCAATATACTACATTGCTAGATGGATTATGTAAACTTCTTGATTTAGGTATATTAAAGGTTAAGTTAACCTTGTTAGTATTGCATAGTTTTTATGCATAAAAGAGGCTAACTATGGTAAGTTCCTAAAAGCAAAGCATGATCAACTTGCATGTAGAATCATAGAGGAACAAGGCTCTTTGCATGCAATAGTTGTATTAGATTTCATCGGAAAGAACATAAGTCTATATGTGGAAATGATAAACATGTTTTGTTGTCATACTTTACAAAAGATTCTTTGTCAAAGAAGATGAATTACATGTACAAAAAACTAAAGTAATGTTTTGGTTTCCTTGAAATACATACATGGCTAATGTGGGTATAATATTTCAAGAATAAGGTATGTATTCTTATGTTTTATTCCATTAGTTTTATGGAAAATAAAACCATGTTTTGCATACCTATTATGTTATGTGTCCTCGAAGAGGAATCATGAGTTTTGCCTACTCGATTATGTTAAGTACTCTGTTGGGAAATTAATCTTTATGCATTATATGCATAGGAACAATAGTTAATCTTTATGCATTATATGCACAGAACAATAGTCAATAGTGTGGCTTTTAATATGTTTGCATGCTCCAAAAGAAAAATCTGAAGTGGTGGTTCTTTTGTTAAATTTTTAAGTAAGCGAATGCATATTGTGTCATTCTCCATTAAAGGAATTTCGGGAGCGATACGTGTGTGAAAAATGTATAATAATGTGGGAGTTAATTGACATGAATTGATAATTAGTTACTTACACTAATGTAGAGATGTTAGAAGAAAGCATGTTGTGACATTGTATTCACATCTCATATATGCACATGAATAGGTGTTAAAAGATCACTCAAAGATTGATTATTTATTGATTAAGACTTTATCTAATCATGCTATAGAATCTTGTCGATGTTGCTACAATAAAACATTGTTGTGGAGGGAGCAATGTGAATTCTGATAAGGATGAGTATTGCGATAGGGAGAGAAGTCCTTCAAATGAAATAAAGATAAGTATTTTATTTTTATTTTATTTTTAAAGAAAGTCTATGCATATGCATGTTGATTCTTTTAAAAATGAATTGTTACATACATGGCATTGCATGAGATTAGCTTCCATTTAAGAGAGTTCTTAAAAAGTACATGCTATTATAATATACTTTTTTTCCGGATAAGAATATGCATATGATATTAATATGTGTATTATGCTTCATTTCTTTAGGGAAGAAAGTATAAAAGCATGGAAGAAAAATAGTTACTTTTCATTTGAGTTGGAAAAGAAGTAATTGTTTTTGCATGCAATAAAATTTCTAAGTTACCATGCACTACTTTAAAAAGATGAATGTGTATAGTGACGGTGTGTGAAACTAATGCATGAATGCAAAAGATGAAGGAAATCCTACTCTAAGATGATAGAGTGTTAAAATTAAATTGAATAAAACCTCTTAATGGGTCAAGTTGTGAAACTTAACCATAATGACTAGATAGTCGACTAGTGTTGCATGAGTCGTCATGGATGCATTAAAACTATTGACTAGTTATGAATGAATAACTAATGGAAGTTATATGCACGAATCGATTTTGACTAAAGGTATTTGAAAGTTGTGTACACTGATGATTATGATAATTAATTCGTGTGTCGATGCTGTTAGAACGGAACATTATGGGAATTGGAAATGTTTTGCACTCATACCCTAATCGTTATTGACACATACGCATTAATGAATAATTATATATCTTTGGAATGCATAACAATATTTTATGCGGGGAACTTAAAATGATGGCATAAGACAATATGTGCTTGAGAAATGCATATTTACGATTAGCATTGTTCCTTATAGTAAGCATGGGTAGCTTCATGGAAATAGAAAATGCATGAAAATAAAGCATCGCAAACATTGTAATGTGAATTGCAACGATGAGCGATAAAGTATCATTTTTTTAATGTACAACACATGTATGTTACTTCCGGAGGGGAAGTTGTGTGACTTCATTAAAGTTAACTAGTATTAACTAGTTTAAGACAATTGTTTAATTTTTCTTCTATACGCAGAAAAAACTTAAATCGTCACTTTGTTGATAAAGCAAGTTATTTAATTTGCTTTCAAATTAATTATGAAAGAAAATATTTTTAAGTGATGGTAAAAATGTTCCAAGAATGGGAAGTGGTTGGGGACGGTTGGAAAAGGCAGTTACCTACTCCTACGAGGATAAAGCTAGGATCCCCGAGGAGGAGTAGGTGTTCGTGAAATTGGTAAAGGGGGTATTTTTCTCAGTGGTTGGGACGAGTTGAAAATAGCTTCGACAACCCTTGTAAAGCCAAAAACATCGAGTATGTAGTGAAATTGGAGAATTGGACGAGATTTGTCCGAATTTCTCTTCCAGGCTTTTACGAGTGTAGGCTTGGATTGGCCATCCCGATGTCACGATAGAAGAATCCACTTGTTGACTGTGACCTTGTCTAGATTACGGAGCTAGGGGGCAAGTGGAGGACATAATAGCCTCACTTGATGGTTGGGAGGACCCGAGCTTGAAACACTAAATTTCTAGATAAATATAAAGACATTTTAGTGTGGAAAGATTGATTGTTTGGATGTGAAAAATGACTTGATCCTATGGATTGGAGGAGCATTATGTTACCATTGTGGTAGTAGAACAAGTTAATTAAAAGTTGTGTTATATTAAATGAATTATTGAATGTATAAGTTCATTTATATTATTGCTAATTTGTTTGAATGTCTTAGCGGATGCTAGGATATGACCATGGTGCATTGATTGACCATTGGTACGATTAGAGAGCTAGATGCTCTCGCGGGTAAATTTCGTCTTGTATGGATGTCTTTAGCGAGGGAGCTAAGGCAGGTGTGCACGTGATGCATTTATGAGAGGGTTGGTTCTCTGCAGGTACTTATGAAAGTACTTTGATTAAAATATATCTTTATATTGCAATGTTTGTTTGATAGTTACAAATATTTTCATTTTGAAAACTATGTGACTAATGTGATTGAATTGTTAGTCATACATTACGGGTGTTGATGGGTGTTCAACCATTCTCAGAAAGCTTGCGCAAAAGCCATAATTTCTTCCAATAGTAATTGGTTGGTAAGTTCGTATAGATATTTTTCCATACTTTTGTGAATTGAATAAGGGATAAGCGGTTAGAAATGGAAATGAAATTTTCTTTGCGCTATACATGGTTATGAATATAGATAAAAACATTATTGTTTTAAATAATGACATTTAAGGAAACGAAAGTGTTTCCTTGCCAAGGGAAGGAACCCCTTTGGGTTGTTTTTATTATTATATCATGAGTATAAGTTTAAATTTAGGGTGAGAGAAAAGCACACCAAGGACGATGTTCTCTTAAGGGGGGGAGCATGTAACACCCACGTAAACTTAGTTTTTACCATGTTTTACAAAAACCGTTGTATCAAGAAAATAAAGAGCAGGTTAATGTAAAAGCGAATTCTTGAATGGGTATTATTTATCTACGAGACTATTTCTCTCTCAACTCGGTTGTGCATTGTGGTTACTATGCGTTACGATGTGCTTTTATGAATGTGCTTTGAAGCGCTTCTTGTTTTTTCGGTTCTATACGCCATTGAATTTCGTATGCATATATATGTTACGGGGTTCTAATTTTTTTGGTGGTTCCATTTTGTATGGAGGGATATATCAACATTCCACGGTTCTTGGATGACATCGGATCCGCAGCGCATATCCCGGTTTCGATGGTAGCTAAGTGAGTTGTAGAAAAATAGTGCATGGTGTTTGCGAGAATCTAAAATTCTCAATGGGTGTTATACTTACATTATTGTGATGTAACACACATACTCAAGCAAAACAAATATTACGTTATGTTATTATTATCAAGAGTCGGTTAAAAATGAACGAATTCTTGAATCGATTTGATAGTAAAGATTCCCATTTTCTTGGTTTGAGAAAGGTTCGATGATGGGCGAGATCATTAGTATGAATGAATGCTCTAGAACCATGATGCGGGTAGTACAATTCATTAAATTCACTCAACCTTAAACATTTCATGAACATACTTTGAAAACGACTGCACTCCATACCTTCCAATATAATAGATTATGTGCGGCACGATTCAATAGTTTAAAGATATCGATCTTGTTGTTTGATAAAGTTCAAGGGCAGTGTATCCTTTGAAATGAATGATTGGTATGAATGAATGTGCTAGAACGAGGAGGAGTATGGTGACTTCATTTCATTGAAGTCGCTCAACCTTAACAAGTTTGTACGCAAGTCACCGACTATACTAGGCCCAAGAGGCGTGCATAATCTTGAACTTAAAGTGGAAAAAAGTTGAGAGTTGGGTACGTAAAGGTACATTTTCTTTTCTTTTTATTTATTGCAATATTAGAGTAATAATGTGAAATTTGTTTGCTTTTCTTTTTTATTTATTGCAATATTAGAGTAATAATGTAAAAGACTATTTGCTTTTCTTTTATTGTAATTATTACAATATGAGTGATAATGAGGCCTACATTCTTCTTCTGAATAAGGTCAAAAGGCTATGATGACATTCATTTTCTTTTATATAAGAGTAGATTGTCAAGATAAGTAAGCCTTCTTGTTTATTTCTGGTTTCGATTATTTTCAAAATAATCTCCATGTTTATATGGAAAGAAATATATAAATATTTATATAATATTAATGCATTCTCTTTATTTGAGAAGGGATTTTCTTGAATATATTAAAGAGGTTAGCTCTTTAATGGAAAAGATTAATTAATAAATCCATGGATAGTTTCCTAAAACCATGGGTAGTTTTTTCCATGGTGTTGGTGGAGATTGATTGTTTCATAAAACCATAGGTAGATTACCATGGTGTTTGCAAATATTAGTTATTTAATAAAACTATGAATAAATTACCATGGTGTTGGTAAAGTTAAGTTATTTAATAATTTCATGGTTAAAGGAACTAATCGGTTTATTCCTTAGATAAATAAACTAAGTGATTATTTTATATTATCATGATTATGACGTTGAATTCCTTTTGGAGGAAGATCTTGTATGCTTGCTTTTATTGAAAAATAATATACATTTTTGTATATAGAGAGATAGTTTGTAGTATTAAAACTACATTGAATAAGATTGTTAGTATAATCTTGAAAATGAGACATGTATTTATATTCTTCATTGCGTATTTTTACATATGATTACATGCTCACTAGCATTGAGATTTTCTTTGGGAAGACTGGTAGAAGAAGGTTATGTGCTTCGTTGTGTAAGCACTCCTTTAGGGAGAGTCTTTTTGGAATTAGTATGCATTCGCATGCATGGAAGCAACATTTACTATGTTGGCTTGCATTTCATGCACTAAAAGTAATAGCTTAAGGGTTAGCTATATTGTCTAAATTTAAGTAAAACACATGCATAAATATCTTAAGCGATGTATTAGTTTATTTTAAATAAAGGCTTGGGAGGTGTAGCCATTTTTTAGGAGGAATGTGTGCTTATACGTGGAGCATTAGTTATTGTGATGACTTATACATGTATGGGTCATTAAAGAGCAAACGACAAGGTACTTTACTTGCTTGTCATGAATATACATGAGTAGATGGAGAAACTACTATAGTACGGATATGTGAAATGATTGGTTAATACTTTATGGATCTTGACATCATTTTATGTTGAAGGAATCATAACGGGGAATGATGGTGACATGTACAAAGGAACATTATTATGCTTGCCATGTACAAAGGAAAATTATGCTTGTCATGGTGGCGAGGGTAAATGATTAATGTATGTGCGGATGAGTGTGAGTTACGGGGAAGGTCCAATGTAGGATGGTCTATTGTAGGTACATCCATGCCACAGAGGATGTGAAGATATGAAGACGAGAGGGTAAATGGTATCATATTTATTGAATGGATTAAAGCTAGATATTGTATATTTCCTTGTAATATTATATAAACGATGGTTAAGGGATGGTCTCCCTTATAAGCCATTGAGTGATGCGCTGAACACCCTCACGAGCGTTTAATAATAAAATTAAACGTTTGCTGGTTCTCACCCTACGGGGTTTGAGGGTATATTGAGTGTTCAATGATGTGATTGATTATTGTGTGATGAGGTTGATTCTTTCTTGTTATGATGTTCATAATGGCAATTATGTGATAGACTATATGAGTAATGAGATGAATGGAAGGTTACATCATACGGTATTATGTTAATGTCTGTAATGAAGGTAGTTAATGGTTAAGGAGTTACTATTAAACATTCTATGTAACGATGAGTAACTTGTATAAAAAATTTTTAACTCCTTACATTTCCCTATGAAGTTAATGGTGTATGTTACGGAATCAAATCTAACTAGTGGTTTTACACATTTAGAAATAGATTATTGGAATGACTTTTTTCAGAGCCGGGAAAGGTTTCAAGAAGTAAGAAATTAAATCATTCTAATTTGGTGGTCTTTTGCCCAGGCCAGAAATTAAATCATTCTAATTTGGTGGTAAGAGTGATTCATTATCCATGGAGTCGAAGTAGATGAAAAGGTAAAAACAAAAAAGTAGAAAAAAAATAAAATGCATGAGCAAACAAAATCAAACCTAAAATTCTATTCTTACTCTGAAATCCTTTCCGCTAATCTTTTCTCACAATTATTATTTCACCACAATTTATTATTGTTAAATGTATATATTTAGGGAGAGAAATAAATTTTCATTAGGCCCGACATTAGATTAATTATATTAAATTTTAAAGATTAAATGTTTAACATTACTTTTACATTTACGTTTACATGTCTACCTAAGATAGTCAATTCATGTAGTGTACCCAAATAAAAATCTTCTAGATCCAAATTTATTAAATTTAATAATATTACTATTATAATATATTAATATTAACATTATAGTTAATAATATTATTAACTATAATAAGGAGTATGGAGTAACTTCACCTAAATAAAACATATTATATTTTCTCGGTGTTCTTAAATATAAAGAGGAGTATGGAGTAAATATAAAAAGAGGTTTTAGTTCTTACCATACCTTTGGTTTATTTATATTTATATTTATTTACCATACCTCTTTTATTTACCATGGTATTTAGCACATAGGCTTGGTATATACTTAGATGTTGATTTCTAATAATATTTGATATATTTTTATGTATTTACCCTACCTCTGTATACCTCTTTTATAAATAGGGTATTTGGCCCATAGTATTTAACCCATGGTATTAATAATAATTTGTTCCATGGTATTTGGCCCATAGGCTTTACCTAAATAAAACCTCGTTTTTTAGTTTTAGTAAATATAAAAAAGTTTATGGAGTAAATATAAAAAGAGGTTTTATTTATTTACCATTATTTTTATTTATTTACCATACCTCCAATTTATTTATATTTATTTATATTTATTTACCATACACACATTTCAAATGTTTACTTACATTACATTTCTTATCTTACATTTATCACATTACATCTACATATGTGCCTTATCCTCCTACACCTCAAATTTTTACAATATATTACTCACATTACATCTATAGAGCGTTACTAGTCATTATAGTATAACGTCTAGTTTGACTAAATTAATTAAGAACCTACCTAACGAGAAATTTAAATTATTTCTATTTATTAATAGAGTAAAAAGACATTGATGCAAGACGGGCTTTGACAGTGCACCCATTTCATTTTGAATGAGAGCTCCAAGAAAAGCTCAGACATCGACCTAGGGTTTGTAGATTCGCAGGCTTGCAACCTTGATCTGCGCAGCTGAACTCGACTATGGAGGCCACTTCAAGAGGGGGAGGCACAAGCCCCTCCTATCGCAATATTATAACTGGAGAAAGATCTTCCACGTAGCAGCAGATGGGAGGCACTCAGAAAACAACACCAGTTTTGGGAGCAGAATGGCAAGAAAAGTCCCAAGGGCAATGCTTGCCGAGAGCAGTCAAGAAGCCATGATTCACCATCCCAGCATCATCACTGACTGAATACAGAGGATATATGAAAGATCACGCCTTAATCTGTAAGTTCAATGGTATTTGGCCAACAGAGAAAGATTTACTGAAATGGATTCAAATAAAATGGAAACCCAAAGGTCATATTGACCTGAAATTTGGGGCTAGAGGTTTTTTCATAGTTATTTTCACTAATTTGTTAGATAAAGAGCGCATTTTTGAAGGCAGTCCCTATTTTTATAGTAATGCAGGGCTTTTTCTCAGGCAATGGGAAGAATTTTATAACCCTAAGCAGGAGCAATTTCTTGTTGCACCTATATGGGTTTGTTTGTTTGGTCTGTCAATAGATTTTTGGGCTCCAAACATTCTGGAAGGTATAGGAAACTCTTTAGGAAATTTTGTTAAAATATCAGATACAACTAGACGTGGCCGATATACCTCTTTTGCAAGAATCTGTGTATACATGAATATATCTGATCCACTGCCTGAAATGATAGAGTTAGAATATGAGGGTAAAATATGGAATCAATTGTTGGATTATGATCACATCCCATTTTGTTGTAGGTGCTGATGAATATGGCCATCTCTATAAATCCTGGCTCATGAATATTCCTCAGGAACAATCTGTTCCGCATCCTCAAAACTCAGATCAGAATAGAACAGAAGAGGAAGGATTCACACCTGTACAGGAAAAAAAATAAATAATAGATCTTCTAGTACTCAACAGCATAATGATTCACAAAAGAATCCTAGTACACAAGCAAAAAATAGATATGAGGTTCTACAGGAAGAAGGCGAACCATCAAACACTGCCCCACCAAATATAGAGCCCGAAGGCAGAAGTTCAATTGATGAATAGGCTAATTTGAAACCTCAATCTGGAAAACAAAAAGCAACAGATGAACATACTGAGTCTGAACATATCATATTAATCAACCCCCCATCTGATCAAATCCCAATGGAGGTCGAACAGAAAGAGGAGCTAAGTGCGGAAGAAAGGGTCTTAAAACGCCTATTGAATGACTGGAGAAACGTAGATGACAGATTCATACCTATTGAGGAGAAAAAATTATATAAAGATACCTTTGAATGGTATTTGATAGTGCAAGCTCATAAGGAAGTTCAAGCTATTGAGAATGCAACAAAAGCCCCAACTCCTCAAACAACTCCAAGAAAAAGAGGGCGAAGAACTTTGCAAGAATCAATACAGTTAGTAGGTGAAATGTTGATAAATATAGGTAAGATAGTACTATTAACAACGGTATTCCAACAAACTCCTAAATTTTCTAAATGAAAGTAATCTCATGGAATATTAGAGGCCTTAATAGTAAAGGAAAGCAGAGATATTTAAAAGATAAATTGCGATCAGAAAAGCTGCAAGTTATGTTAATCCAAGAAACTAAAATAACAGGAATCAAACTGAAAAATATTCTTCAAAATTTTCACCCTCACTATGAGGCAATGGCAATTGACTATAGAGGGACAACAGGTGGAATAGCTGTTCTTTGGAATATAGCTGAAATAACAGTGGAAGGCTGGTTTGGTTTTCCTAGAATATTGTCAAGATATTTTAGACAAATCGGCTCTCAAGAAGATATCCTAATATCAGCAGTGTATGGCCCTTCGATTCCTAGAGAGTGAGCATATTTTATTAATGATATCAGAACACTTCATCAAATGTATCATGAGCAGTATTGGCTTTTGGGAGGAGATTTTAATATGATTCTAAACTTAGATTAAAAAAAAGGTAGGTTGAGAAGAGAAGATCCTGATATGGGGTTATTCAGAGATATTCTTTCTGATTTACATCTGGTGGACATTCCAACTGTAAATGGTAAATTTACTTGGAACAACAGGCAGGGTGAAACAAGTAGCCTCCAGATTAGATCGATTTTTAGCTTCTAAAGATTTGGTTAGCCTAGATGTTTACTATGAGGATGCAATTCTTCCATCCTTGGGTTCGAACCATTGGCCTATTCGTATAGACATTGATGTAAAAGATGGTCCTAAGAATCAACCTTTTAGATTTGAGCTCTTCTGGCTTCAAGATCCACAAGTGCCATGGAAAATTTCAACAAAAGGTTAGATGCCATTGAAATAGTCTTATCCATGCAAACTGTTATACTGAAAAATCAAGTTGCAAAACCAAATCCAAATTATTCAGCCATAATGGATAAAACTCAATCATCTGTCATATTTATAGATGATCCTAAATCATGTCTCAAAAGGACATACAGTTTTACCATGGTTCAAAAATATTTACCTACATGGGCTTTTGGGGCTAGTTTAGCCCAAGAAGAAGAAGAAATGGACGAGGTCATTTCTATCAGTCTAGAATTTCTACAGCAAGTGCAGAAGAAAGGTCCTTCTTTCCAACAAGAAAAATATAGACAATTTTTGGTTTTCCCTAAAGTAGAACTAGATATTGATACATTGATGTTAACGCAAGGGAGTACATCAAGACTACCAATTTCTACAGAAAATACAGGGGTTTCAATGTTAAACAAATCCATCAAACAGATGCCTGCAAATCCTATGTTCATGCATAACTGCCAATCGAAGGTAGAATTAGAGAATGCTATAACTTTGTTAGACAGCTGGGTTACAAAGAACATTTCTGAAGATCCTACTCAATCTAGGAGAAACATTGCACAACAAATAATTAATGTATTCCAAGGACTGGCACATACATGGTGGCACTATGCATCAGGAGAACAAGTGCAGTAAAGTCTTTATGCAACAAAAAAATTTTGTCAGTCAAGACTTTATGCAACAGGTGCAGAAGAAGGGTCCTTCTTTCACAATGTTCTGCGTAATATTTTAATGCGTCTAGCCTTCAAACCTGGTAGCTTGTTAAGCATCATCTGATCCGTCCTTTTTCGGTGACTATTTTTCATTCTAATTATAATTATTTCAAATAATAAGTCTTTTAAAATTTTGTTCGCGGAAATGATTGTGTTCAATTATCAACGTGAATTATAAGCAACTAAATGGCACTCTGAACATGGCAAATAAAACATTCAATGTCAAACATGGCTTAGTTAAGTTGAGAAATGGATTGCAACGCCTAATTCTTTCAAAAATTAAAACTAAATTAAAAAAAATTAAGTAAAACACCTAAACATAATTATAAATCACTAAAAATAACTAATTGAAAGTCGCAGTCGCCACAGCAAGAACATAGAAAAACAAAATAATTATTGGACTGGAACACGACCACACAGAATGCAGTCATATCAAGACCTCTACTTATATTTTTATAGAATTTACAGAAAAGACAACAATCTATTTCTTGAAAGCAGGTGGTAGACATGTAATAGTAGATAACCGAGCTTCACTGAATTAAAAATAAATTAGCTGAAATTAACTAAAACACCTAAACATAATTACAAATCACTAAAAATAACTAATTGAATGTCGCAGTCACCACAACAAGAGCATAGCCAATCAAAATAATTATTGGACTCGAACACGACCACAAAAAATGCAGTCACATTAGGACCTCTACTTATATTTTTATAGAATTTATAGAAAAGACAAAAATCTATTTCTTGAAAGTAGGTGGTAGACATGCAACAGTTGATTTCTTGAAAGCAAGTGGTAGACATGCAATAGTAGATAACCCAGCTTCACTAAATTAAAAATAAAATAGTTAAATTAACTAAAACACCTAAACATAATTGCAAATCACTAAAAATAACTAATTGAAAGTCGCAGTCGCCACAGCAAGAACACAGCCACATAAAATAATTATTGGATTGGAACAGATCCACACAAAATGCCGTCATATCAAGACATATAATTATATTTTTATAGAATTTACAGCAAAGATGTTGTGTAACCAGCTCCAAAAAGAGAAGAAAAGAGATATAAATGCCTTATAAATGAGCCACTTCGAGGGGGCAACCTCCAATACATTACATAAATGAACAATTCTTGGATGATACAAATGAACAAAACCTCCTTCTATATAGGAGTCCATGGGGCCACAATATAATCCTAGTGGGCCACAATGTAATCCTAGCGAGCCTAACAATAATAATGTAAGGGGCACAATAATAACAATATGGGGGTTACGGGGGTACAATAATAATAATAAAGATACACTAACAAAATAAGGGGCTATACTATTAATATAGGGACTTAACATGCCCTCTCCTTCAAACAAGTGTTGTCCTCAATGCTTGATTATTTCTTGATGTGCAGTATAAAATTCTCATCCTCCCATGTGAAATATTCTATAGGAAAGTTCTTCCACTTCTTGAGATACTCTGAAATTGATCGTACTTGTCGAGTTCTTGTTTCTATCCTTTGCTTCATAACTTCTTTCGATGTGATGTTGATCTTCTTGTTGTTTCATTAGATTACGCACCAAAGTAGGGTTATCCTTTTGGAGAACTTGTTGTTGATGCTATTTTGTGATCTTCCACTAATTTATCATCCATATTAGATATTATTTTATCCTTCAAACCATCCAACTTAGCCTCCATTTCTGCTTTTAAACCATCTATTTCATCTTCGATTGCTCTTCGTAAGATCGAAACTTGTTGCACTTGGTACCGTAATTTTGATATTTCATCTTTGCAATTCTTCCTCTTCATGCATCATTGTATAGATTTCTGAGGGATTAATGGGTATGGAATTATTTTTATGGGGCATATTTTAGAACCCAATACTGATATATATTCTACAATATGCCCTTGGAATCAATTCAAATTGATTCTTCACAGACTTATGCAATTTGGAAAGAAAAAAATATACACCTTTTACTTGCTTTGAGGAGCTCAATATTGAAATTGTATTATCTATGTGATTATGGATCTTCAATATCTAACATTCACTGCTGTAGTAGCCTTCTGAATTATATTTTGAATGCCACAGGTCTAACCTGATTTTGATTCTCCAAGACAAAGTTGTGTCCAATCTCCCACAATGACCTAATTCTGGACTGGTTCCGTAGACAAAACTTGTAGGACTTGCCACGTGTCACTTTGTTGTCCTTCGTCTCTGAAATTGATAGCCAAGAAACTGCAATCTGTGTACTTGCAATCACTTTTTACGGCACTCCAATCCGATGCCCAGAGAGAGAGTTATTGAACTTTTCCCACGATCACCTCTTTGAGATGAAATTCAGGAGCTGAAAAAGCACTACCTTCCACAGATTATATCTCCAAAAATATTGCGAACCAAGCTCTGAAATTTTTTGACGACTTTCTTCAGGATTTCAGCTTCGCACCATATGAATTTGAGATTCTGAACCTTCGTAGAATTTTTTTTATAGCGCAGATGCCACGATGACCTTTTTAGGAGCCTGAAAAAAAAACCTAACTTCCACAGATCATATCTCCGAAAATATTGCGAACCAAGCTCTGAAATTTTTAGACAAACTTCCTCAAGATTTCAGATTCGCACCCTAAAAATTTCAGCTTCTGAAGCTTCGTAGAAAAATATTTATAGCGAAAATTCCATGATGACCTGTTTGGCGCAGCGAAACCCTAGAATCCCAAGCTCTGATACCAAATGTTGTGTAACCAGCTCCAAAAAGAGAAGAAAAGAGATATAAACGCCTTAGAAATGAGCCACTTCGAGGGCAACCTCCAATACATTACATAAATGAACAATTCTTGGATGATACAAATGAACAAAACCTCCTTCTATATATGAGTCCATGGGGCCACAATATAATCATAGTGGGCCACAATGTAATCTAGCCGACCTAACAATAATAATGTAAGGCACAATAATAACAATATGGGGGTTACGGAGGGTACAATAATAATAATAAAGGGGGCTACATAACATAATAAGGGGGCTATACTATTAATATAGGGACTTAACAAAAGACAACAATTGAAAGCGAGGTGGTGCCAACACTGAAATTCAAAATTCGAGCCGAGGCCGAACAACAAGACTCTACCAAGACTAGAGACGTGAACGCGGACGAGACGCATGCCCAAAACACACAATAGACGCGGACGTAACACAATCACTTATTGGTGGAACATGGCCACACAAAATGCGGTCAAGAAATCTACTTATACGTTTATAGAATTTACAACAAAGATAACAATTGAAAGCGGTGGTGCCAACCTATAGAATTCGAAATTCGAGCCGAGGCTGAACAAAAAGACTACGCGAGACCGGGAGATGTAGACGCGGATACGGACGCGAGCCCAAAACACACACGACGGATGCATACAAAACACAATCACTTATTGGAGTGGAATATGGCCACACAAAATGCGATCGAGAAATATACTTATATGTTTATAGAATTTATAGCAAAGACAATAATTGAAAACAAGTGGTGCCAGCCTGGAAATTCAAAATCCGAGGCCAGAGGTCGGAATAGCAAGACTCTACCGGGGACCCGGAGATGTAGACGCAAATGCGGACACGGGCTGAAACACACGGTAGATGCGGACGAAATATGATCACTTATTGGATAGGAACACGGCCACACAAAATATAGTCGAAGACATCTACTTATATGTTTTATAGAATTTACAACAAAGACAACAATTGAAAGTAGGTGGTGCCAACTTTGGAAATTTGAAATTCGGAGGCCGAGGCCGAACAACAAGACTACGCAAGACTAGAAATGTAGACACGGATACGGACGTAGGCATGAAACACACGAGAAAATACGGACAAAACACGATCACAACGCATGAGACACTAATAAACCCGAAACACAGTTAATAGCTCCAAGTTGGTGTATTTATAAACTAAAGTTCGGCCGAAATACTTTAAGAGTTAGGCTGAACTTATGTCGTCCGATTTTGAATCTCAGACCAAATATCTATTTTCCCACATCGTCGGTCTAAGAATCAGTAAACGGAAGAATGAGTTTAGCCGAACTAATTTCGAAAGTTTGGCCGAAATCTATAATATTTTAGCCAAACTTTTATAAAAGCTCGACTGAAATTATTGAGAAAAAAACGTTTTCTACCCCCAGATTCTCACAAAAGTGTAACCCAACTTCGTGGGTTTACCACTGTTAACTTTACCATGTAACTCGTGAACTTGCACCTTAACCATACTTGTGTTGCACTACTCTTCATGTCATTTCTATCATCAATCATGACTTTCTCATTTCTTTGGTGTACATGTACGCGTGGTCTACGAATTTGTTTCCTAAATTAGATGAAAGTCCTTCATGTTTCAAAGGAATAAATCCCTAAGTTATTATATACCCTTTTCTTATTGAAGCCTTATGGATCTGTCTCATCTTTTGTTCAAAGCACGATGTAATGGATACTTTATGTCTTGAATATGGCTTAATACATTTGGTTTTTCATTATTCATAAGTTTCATTTGCATGCAAAAAGATCTAAAGGTCGATTACGGAGTTTTCTCCTATTTCGGAAGTTGAAATGTTGGTTTTGGCTTGAATATATCTCTTATTTTTTCGGTAATGGTTCGACGAGATATTTGGGTGGGTACGGATATTTGCGCAATTCCACATGTGCTTTTTTATTGGAACATTTTTTTAATTTTGTTACTTAGAATATTAGTACTTTGGCGATAAAGGTTATTCTTGCCTTCTCGGTGCACCTACGAGTATCTATTCTTGTTTCCACATATTATTAGTCTATAATTTCATACGTGTGCACTACAAGAAAAAAATCACATTGGTGAGGTCATGCTTGTGACGGACCTTTGAGGTGCATGCCAATGTCACATATGGTGACGGTCATTTTCACCATCATGTAAGTGTATATAGTGATGGTCCTTTATAATCCATCACAAAGACATTTTCGGTGACACTTTTTGGTGAGGGTTGTTAAAGGCCCATCACTAATTTTTCTCTTTAGTGACACTTCTAGTGACGAACTTTTTCATGACCCTCACCAATGCTCGTTTTTGTTACTTTTGGTGACGGTCAAAAAATGTCCGTCATCATTGATCACTAAAAACCGTCCTTGTAAGTGTATATAGTGATGGTCCTTTATGGTCGAGTCACCAAATACATTTCACTTTTGGTGAGGGTCATTAAAAGCCCATCACTAATTCTCTCTTTGGTGACACTTCTAGTGACGAACTTTTAATGACCCTCACCAATGCTCTTTTTGTTACTTTTGGTGACGATCAAAAAATGTCCATCATCATTGATCATTCCAATGAGTTTTTGATGACGCTATGTACTCGATTAATATATTTTTTGTCAAAATATAGTGATTTAATACCATTATTGTGGAGCATCTTTTATAATATGTGTTGAGGGAGGTAAATCCCTCTGCGGACGAGCGATCCCTACTAGCCCGGCGGGGGTTCTAGCAACAAACAAACAATGTCATGACGCGGAGTTCCTAATTACGAATGAAAAAGTGTCGGAGATAGAATCCTACCGGATCCAACGCTAGGATCTAAAGAAGAAGCGTCCCGTTCCTCGAGGCTTGGCGAGATCACAATCCCTCCATGATCTCCGCGGATGAACACATCACATGGAAGAAACGAATAGATACAAGCATAGAAACCGGCGCATACGTAACTAAACATCGGTCGAAAGGACATTACTCGCATTAACATGATGGAAAACGGAGTGGAACCATAATCATAATCATCTATTAAATAACCAGCGAAGAAGAGATTACAACCAAGTTCGACATCGCGGTCTCCTTCGTACGGGTCTCCGGTCGTCCACGTCTCGCAAAGCTGCACGAGGAAAGAGAAAACCTCTCCGAGTCTCGTGACAATGGTCTCCTTACTTGAGTCGGCCTTAAGGGAAAGAGAGGGTTCTTTACAACACAAAGGCTCTTGGGAATATGGAGATTCGAGCTTAGGCACTTCAAGACTAGCTTTCCATTGATTTGAGCAAGCTTTTATAGATGGGGAAGGAGGAGTTGGGATCCCTATTATTATGGGATTGGCCCTATCAACAAGGAAGGTTCCATGGGAGGTGGAAAAACCACTTCCTCCATAGAACTCCAGCGACCAACCTCCCAACTCAAGATAGGTGATGGTTTGTGAATTTGTTAGAACTCAACTTCCGCCATCCTTATTTAAAAAACAACTCCCAAATTGGGTGGGCGCGACTACGGCTCGTGACGGAGTGCCCGGGTGGCGCGGCCCCTTTGCGGTAATTTCCCCATTGGCGCGAGTATTCGTCGCTTGCCGGCGCAGATACCAAAGGGATGTTTTTCATGACTTTTGCAAGGGAGATGTCTCAAGGGCAAATGAAGCTCATGTTCGAGGATGCATTGATGATGATTTCAAGGCATGACAATGTTCACGAGTCCTGGGAATGGGTCCTCCATTGTGCGGGATGGGGAATGGTAAGGACGGTGACAAATTGCTACATGTGTGAGATGCCCCCTAAAGTATGAGGCCCGAGAGGGAGAGGGGTGAAATGCTTTACGAGAACATGTTCGAGCGAAGGCCCGCCGTTGGAAAACACTGCGCGAAAGATACAGGCGATATCTCAAGTACATGATGTATAAGTGGTATGGACGCACCATCAGAAAAGCGAGTATGTCATAATCCGGATCCAAGGTATGGGCGCGGCCATCCAACTAAGATCAAATAGACTCGGGTATGGTCGCAGCCATCAATCAATGAGTCATGTACATAATGATAATAATCCACAATCGCGGCACGGATTACAACGGACACAATCCGGTCTTGCGCTCCATCTCGACCCAACGAGTACAAGTTCAAGCATGTGAATATGTGGTGAAGTCGAACATGCAAGAACATCGTCGGATTACCGGCCAATGATGAAAATGTTTGTTAGCCGAGCGAGAGAAACCACCAATAATGACAATGGTCCTCAAGGTACTACGGGTACAATCTGCGGCGTGCGAATAAATGAGTTGACGTCGAACACCGCGGAGAATCACTCGATCGGAGGCCAATGATGTAAACCTCTCGTCGAATCGACGAACGCCCTGCTATTAAGGCATGCGAGCTCCAAGTACCATGAGAGTCTCTAGACCAACTACTGGATATATGAGTTGATGTCGACGAAGAAGTGACCTTGATCGAAGGTAGACCATAATGATTCCCACATCATCGACATGAGACGAGAGGAACATGATGTTTTTGTGAATCGGGATCGTATGAGAAACGAGAGGGAAAGGTTGATATTTGCGAGGGCCAACTTCTCTTGAACACATGAACGACACGACAATGGACTTGGCGGTGTTTGACATCAACGGATCGAGAGATCATGGTGACGAGGCGGTGAACGGATGAGAGGTCAAAGAGATTGCCCAAACCCATGGAGGCAAAGTGAAGCAACGAGATGAGATGTCCCCAACCCGACACGGATGCGGACAAGTGCCATGTTCAAGAGCGACATCTTGCCGACGACAACGATGATGGTTCCATTTTTTCCCCCACCATTTCAGGCGAGTACCCCAATTATTTTTAATAACAAGCTTGAAGGGGATAGCATATGCTTGCGATATAAGTGCGCCGCAGGGCGGAAATCCATCCTAGTGCATTTAACGAGTCCGGGGAAGGAGAAACTCGGAGAACGTCATTTCGACTAGATTCGATGTCATCGAGGGTTTAACGAGTCGACAAAGGAAGAACTCGACGTCTTTTCATGTTTAGAAGAGTTTGAAAAAGACGGCGGAAAAGAAAACTCCACGAGTCCCTTTTCGTAAATAGTTCCCCGGATCCGAAAAGGTAGAAAACAATATCGGGAAAACCTCCTAGTCGCAATAGGCTAGGGTATTCCTTTTCGCAATCAATCCATCCCGGCCCAGAAAAAGGGTTAAACTTATGCGGGTGGATGTCGATTCGTGTCCATTTTAACGAGATCGAAACGACGAGGGAGCCTCGGCGATCTTTTCATATATAGAGAGTCGAGAAGAAGTGAAAGATGACTCCGGAAGTGACTTTTTCGCGTATTTACCGAGTCCGAAAAAGTATAGAAATACAACTCATTTCCATCTTTTTAAGTTGCAAAGCTTTACTGCTTCTTTCGCACATACCAAAGCAAGCGTAAAATCCATTTTCGACATAACATATGCAAATATTTGATAAAAATAACTTTTTAAAACTCATTTAATGTCGAAAAATGTTATAAATATGTCTAATTGGTAAAAATAAAGAAATTACTTTTACTATTTACCTTGGTAGAAAACAACGGTGGTCCATTTGGAGCGAGAAACATCCCGTCGACGATTGCGACCAATCCAGGGCAACCATTCGGCTTCTCGTCACGTCCTGGGGTAAAGGCGCTCCCTTGCCCTACATTTTCCTTCATTTTTTAATGATTTCCCTTTAAGAATCAGTCTTTCATGGGAATTTTTAAAATTTTAGGGCCGGGCCCATTGGCGCGGGTATCGGACACGGACCCGCGCCAATGAGCTTTTTTTACTAAAGGGCTCGCGCCACATGGGCGCGGCTGCTATTAGCAAAACGGGTCAGCGCCCGGCCCCGAGCCTAAATTTCCGCCCAAAATTTCGACATTTAAACCGAAATTTCTTGGAATTGGAAGCTCATCAAAGATATAATCGGGGGTTTTTTGACCATGTGAATGCGGATAATCACTCAAAAATGGCAATCGAATGGAAGGAACGAGAGCACGAGACGAGGATGAACGAGGCCATGCAAAGCCAAGCTTGCATGAACGCATAGAGAGCGTGGATTGAAGAAGTTCTTCCTCACGCCATGTTTACGAGCCTCGGCACGAGCTCCTCAATATCTAATCAACATGCGGGATGAAAACGAACAAGTGTTCGGGGCTACGAGACCGAGGTGTTAGAGGTGGAGGTCAACGACATTTATTTCATGCAGGATTGTCCATGAGAGGTCCAATCCTTGTACGTACAGAACGGACCATCGCGGGGGAAAAGATGGAACGAGGTAATGGCACGGGTGTGCCGAGGGGCACAAAACGAGGATCGAGGAAGCAAGAAGGTGGATATCTCCACCATCACGATCTAGCAAGGAGAGTAGTTCTCCATACCATTACGCAGAGCTACAGTCGCGAGGCTCCGCACGAGGCCACGAAGACTCCGCTCCTGCGCCCAGCCTCGATGCATGGGTCCCCTGCTTTGTTCAGGCGGGCGGCCGGTAACTATCAACATGAAAAGGCGGCTCACAAAAGTGCAAACGAAGCGAAACAGTTCGGTTATGGTTCCATCTTGGTATCGTTCATTACGGAACGCATACCAATCTTCCGGGGCCAAGGGGCCGCGGTGGTGAGTACGATGCCACGAGAGCCACGAATGGTGTTGGGCGGCAACGATGCCCGGATACGGAGGTGGCCAACGGATGTCACGGAGAGCCCCGAGGGTTCTTTAGGTGGCTACGGCGCCAGGCGAGTCGTGGTGGAAGATTGGCCCTGTTCGGGAAGCTGACGGCTTTACGGGGACCCGGATCTCCCACTACCGAAGGAGATAGGCGGGACGAGGAGGTACGAGGTAAGACCTCATATTTTTGATTTTATGTTTATATGTCGTTAATACACATTCGTCTTAACACAATTATATGTGCATGCGGATGTAGGACACGAGAGACCGGTCGGGATGTCTCCAATCTCCCGGAGGACACAACTCGCCCCGAGATTCGGGGGAAGGCACGGAGGAAGGGCCGATCGAGAACCTCGAGATTGCCCATGGGATCCCGAGACTATGCCGGGCTATCGGACGTACGGGTGGCATGCGGCGCCATACGGTGGGAGTTCGAACCGGATCCACCGAATCTGAGAGGCGCCTAGTGCGTGCGATGACGTGCTATCATGAGCACCATGCGGATTAGTCCTTAGGATTTATGCCACACCTATTTTTTGAGAGACACGGTGTCTCGGGATGTATTAAGACAAATTATGTATATTTTTTGAGTTTTATGTGACACACTCTATGTAAACATTTCGATATCTATATATATCATATCTATTTACGGATAGGTCTTTCTTTACATGTGATGATGATTATAAATTGCGCAAATGTCTGTCTAATACCAAATTTGCTACGCATCGTTAATGTATTCAAATGCAGGTATATGATGATATGTAATATAGTCAAAATTCCTTTCGGTAATCGAATACGCAAATACGGACGTAAGATGGACGAGTTCCTGCGAATAGTGTCCGGATTTAGTGTAACACTACAAGTTGTGAATCTGGGTACACCGAGCAATTCACGGATACGAGGTTTCTTGCCTCGGTTAATAATTCCAACACGGCGCTATATTCAGTGATATTGTTCGTGGTACGTCCTAAACACACACCTTGCGGGTCAATCAACTCACCCGACGGGATCGTAGATTACCCGAGTGTGGAAGACGGATACTAGTGCTGGCGGGAGGCACCATCAGCGAAACCAACAATTGGATGAATAGACATCTGCACAACCGGGGAAGACCGTCGGCGAGAAAGATGTTTACAAAGCACACCACACTATGCACACGAATGACGATCACACACCTATGTACACACACCACACCAAGAAATCACTTCGGGCGTAGTACTTTTTTAAGGTACGGCCCATTCACTGAGTGCTGCCCGGCGGGAACTCCTTCGTAATCTATAAGCTCGTAGGCCCCATTTTTCAAAAACGCGTTTTACTATATAGGAGCCCGATGCCACATAGGGTGCAGGTTTACCGGCTCCAAGCTTATCATGTGCACGATCGTACAAAGAGAACGAGGTCTCCTTCAATGAAAGAACGAGGAGAAACGAGTTTGATCAAAATGAGTTTTGACCCTCTTCTTTTGTGCTTCGATGATCAAAGCGACCGGTCGACGAGTTTCATCCAATCGTTCAAGATACGGGAAAGACGTTCTTCCTCGGGGGAGGTATCAGTAATAGCTCCACGACTAATTTAAGCGAAGGAATTTCACATTCAGCGACGGAAGTAGCTTCCGGACCGTACACCAATTGGAAAGGTGTGAACCCGGTTGCACTCTTAACGGATGTTCGGTATGCAGCGGAAGTGAGAACGAGTTGGAGATGCTAAGCTGGATTTATGAATCCCAGCAGTTCGTTGAAGCATGGTGACCAAAACCTTGTTCACCGCTTCAACACGACCGATCGCTTGAGGGTAGTATGGTGTTGGTACGTCGTGACGCGAGCCCAACGTTGAAGTCCCGGCCTCACGTCATCATGTAATCACGGAAATGAGTACCATGATCGGTGACGTGGCTTGAGAACCGAATCGTGCGATAACGTGGTTGAATATAAATGAAGCGACCGTTTTTCCGTCGGCGGATAGTGTAGGCATCGCCTCGGCCCTGAGGTGAAGTAGTCGATGGCGACAATGATATACGCATGCCCCCCGGTAGAGTGAGGGTTACACGTCATAAAATCCACGTCCCATTTCGCAAAGGGCCGACGGTAATAACGAGATGCAAAGGCAATGGCGGCGCGCGCATCTTGCGATGAAAAATCTCGCGTGGATGACATTTACGGATCTGCGATGATACAATCATTGAATATGGAAGGCCGGAAATAACTTTGCCGCAGAATCTTTGGGCGGTAGTATACCGGACATGTGCCCGCCACGGAGCTGCCCTGCGTGTACGGAGTCATTCAAGACTTTCTCGGCCTCTTCCAGGGTAAAGGAGCATCGTCGAACCGCGAATCTACTCCAATACGATATAAGGTATCTCCTACGATACGGTAGGGTTGGGGCCGGTGCCGAATGCGGCACGGCGGGCAATTTTTTCCAACTCGGGCCGAAATGTCGCGGTACGAAGATACACTATAATGTCACCATACCAAGGATCACGAGTATCGATAAGAAACGACGTTTCGTCGGTGTATATGATCTTCGAGTGTGAAGGAGCGAGTATGTAGGGAGAGAACATATCAAATCCGCGAAGACCCGGTGATTTAGTTGACTTGGCGGTGGTGAACTCCAAGTCAAACTCCTGCGGGATCACGATCCATTTGGAGTACTTGCCCCCTAGTAATTGTCTAGAAAGAATATACGTCATAGGGTTGCGGTGCGAAACCACATTTGTTATCGTGCGCAAAAGGATGTAATGGCGAAAGCGTTGTACGGCATGTCTGCTGTGCTAAGCCAACTTCTCAACATGTGCATAACGCGTTTTAGGGTCGAGAGGTTCCGAGACGAGGTAATAAACGACATGTTCGTCACCGTTCTCGTCATCTGCACGAAAGACCATGGCGATGGTACTTAATGCGGTGGCTAGATACAAAGTAAAGTCGCGGTGGTGGTCGGAGGACGAAGCAACGGAGCATTGACTAGCAACGTCTTCGACTTCTCAAAGGATTCTGCGAGCAATTTCGTCCCCGGGTGAAAGGGAACATGCTGCTTTAACAAACGAGTGAATCCTTTGGCCACCTCGACATAATTCGGGATAAAGCGCCTAAGAAAATTCGCTTTCCCTTGTGGACTACGCATGTCGATACGGGGAGGAGGGTGATGGGAGATTTATGATGGCCTCAACCTTTAGAGGGTCAAGAGCGGGTCGAGTCTTTCGAGACTATAAAGCCTAAAGACGACGGCGAGAATCGACGCGGAGAAGACGCACTTATGAGGGTTGAGCACGATGTTGTGGCGTACGCAACGAAGGAATATACGGCGGAGATGCTCGGGATGGTCCTCTCGCTTACCGAATGGGCCTGGCAAGTCGTCCGGGATAAGGGTGCAGGACGATATGGTGAATATCATGAAAAGCGTAGGACATCGCACGGCGGAAACGTGGCCCGGCGTTTTTAAGCCGAACGGGAGTTTTTGTGCGAAAGTGCCCCACGGACGGATGAATGTGGTCTTATGTTGATCCTCGGGGTGCAATATTGATTTGGTTGTAGCACGAGCAGACGTCCATTAAGGAATAGATCTCACTCCCGGCACATTCGTCGATGATCGGTCGATGAACGAGTGGGATAATTATCCTTAGGATAGGCGCGATTGATATCGCGATAATCCCTACAGGACTCAAATAGTGCCACGCTTTTTTATCCGCGGGGACGATATTGGACACCCATTCGTAAGGGGGATAGGATAAATAAAACCCGCGTTCGGGAAGTTTTTTCAACACGCCCGGTGGCGGCGGCTTTTCGAGGGATGCATGGGACGTAAGCGTTGGCGCACGGGTTTCGCACAGGTAGGTTGGAATCTCGTGCACGACAATACTCGGATCAATTCCGGCATTTCCTCGTAAGACCATGCGAAAACATCTCTCGGAATTCTTTGAAAAAGCTCGGTATAGACTTGAATCTCCTTGGGAGAACAAGTCACACCCACATGAATGTTCTCAACAATCCCCTAGGTTTAACGGAGATGTCGATTGGAAACGAGTTTGAGTAATGTTACTCGAGATTACCCTCCGAAAAGACCTCGTGCATTAAGATCGGTGTTTGAAGAGGAGGGAAGGAACTGAGTAGCATAACGCTCAGAACAATCGATCATTGCCCCCAAGGCGGGCATAAACGAGGAGCGATGATGTCCATCGCCCCGGGGCAGCTCCTCGAGAGACATAGTTTCGATGATGGCCTCATCAGAAGGAAAGTCTCTCTAAGAGGATCGGGCGAATCGGCACGGCGGGACGGGGGATTGTGAGTAGACGTCAAGAGCCATGCTCATCGGAGCATCGCGAGGAGGTGGAGGGTCCGATGCATCAGCAATCTCACGATGGCTGATCTCTGCGGCGTTAAAGGCATGGATTCTCCAAACTCATATGCTGCTCGGGTGTAGGAATAAGCCGGGGGTCATCGATCTGGATAACATGTTGACTTGAGCGGTATTCGGTGGCGGTGCGGGGAATATACCCATGAGAACGGGGGTCTTTGAAAAGACCGAGGTCCTATGCTTTGTACGGGGGATTCGGAATTTGATCCACCGTATGGCACGTTGTTCTCGAGCTAGAGGTGAAAAATGACAGGCCGATCTCTTGCGTGACAATCTTGCCCTCATGGGGGGAACTTAATGAATCGAAAGGCGAGGTAGACGGCACGCGAGCATGGCATGGGTCCCGAGTGCGGCCAGAAGTATATTGTAGTTGAGTTTAGCGTCAACCACTTCCACTTCCACGTTGACGGGTTTTTCCACTAGCAACGTGATCGCAAGACTCTCGAGAGCTCCCCGGGGGTTTAGACTCCAGACCATCAAATGCCTCGAGGGCATTGGGAGATGATGACAAGGGCGGAGAGCCAGATGGCCTTCCGACAAGCGGAGGACATAACACAAGTAGATGCACCCTCATCTACGGCGACCCTATGAATGTTGAGGCTGTTAATCCGACTTGAATGACCAAAGCGATTTGATGTGGAGGCGGGGAGTAAAAATTCTCCGGATCAAAGGTGAGAGGCTCGAGTCGGCGGGATCGATACCACGATGGCGACACGAGTAAAGCCTTCGGGTTGTGAAGGAAAACTTTGAAGAACCTCAAAGTGCGAGACATGGCACATGGCGCACATGCCGAGATCCCCAACGATCGCTTGTAATGTTGAGCGGCACGAGCATTTGGATTGTAAGAGGATCTCCGAAGAACACCCTTGGGGAGGTGGTTTCACAACGGGTTCGAGAGTCGGCTTCTCGATTTCCAACGGACCCGAGAAACGGTGGGGGAGGGCGACCCTTCCGCAGCGCCTTCCAGGGTGCCTGTGCTTGTTGTTGTAATCCTTCGATCGCGTAGCGTAGTGATAGGTGAAGTGGTCTTCATCATGAAAACTTGAGACCCAAACGGTGCAGATGGTGACCCACTTTAGCGACCATGCGGGTGCTGTGAGATGGAAATGGCTCTTTTAAAGCAGCGAGTCCCTTTTGAGCCTTTAAGAAGTTGACTAATTTCGGACCGTCGTGGACAATCCTTAGTGTAATGGTCACCTTCACGAGATGAGGCAAGGAATTTCGGCTTACCGTTGGGAGCCATCTTCGGTTCGAGATTTAGATTCGGTTTCGGGGCATCGGATTTTTGGTTGCCTTTGCCCTTCTTCTTCCCCTTGGAGGATTTGTCCCATGAGATTGGCACAGACGACATTCACCTCCGCGGTTTTACCGAGATCGAGACGAGGGGGAATTAGCAGAGGTATTGTTGGAAGAATTGGCCTTACGCTTCCCATTCGAAGACTTCTTCGAATTTTTGAGAAACAAAACCAATGACACCATCCACCGTAGGGGTAGGCGGAGCCTTAGTGGTTCGGGCCGTGGAGCATCGATCAAGATGTCATAAAGCGTGCAGTTGCGAATAGAGCAAGATCCGGAGTGCGGGCACGTGCGATAGCTTGTTCCTCGGTCACACACGCTCCCATCGCGATATCACCGAGCGATTTTATTCACAAAGGAGGTGGTGAACCCGGTGGGTCAAAATCGATCGAGGTATGTGAAACTTGATTAGTCGGCAGACGCGCCGCCACTCATGAATGTGATACGAGATGTGAGTGGCCTTGTCCTGTGGCGAGAGAAGTCGGAGGGTGCGTCCGACCTCATCTCGGACCGGTAACTAGAAGTGCGTGAGGAAAGCCATAGCTAACGAGTTGAAATCTGAAAAAATACCACGGGATAGCTCTATGTACCACTTAGCGGCGGCTCGCTTTTAACGTCTTATTTGGAAAGAGCGCAGACGAATCAAATCGTCGACCCAAGAGTTAGATGAACACCGGAGGGTGATACGTCATTACATGCGCACTGAGGGGTCTTCTCCGGCTTGCCCTCAAACTTTGGGGACGGTCACGGTATCTTGGTGGGAGCTAGGAGGCCAATATGGATTATGTGAAATCGGATCATTGGTCAACTTTGAAACGTCCAGAGCGGTTCCAAGGTAGCCGGGAACGGCAATGGAGGATTAACTACCATGCCGGTCCCGGGGATAAGGTCGGTACCTGTGCTCCCACGATGGTTGTGAATATCCACCGCCCCCACGGGTTCAAATCTGCATGATTCGTGACCGTAGGGGGCATAGTTCGTATAACCGGACTGATTTGAGCTGCTGGTAACCATAGTGCGGGGCTTGATAACCGGGGTTCGGGCCACGATTAGGTGTACCGCCTGTATAGCGGCGTTTGGATTTGGTGACTGCTGAGCGTAGGTACCGGGTGGAGAGGATGATGCGAGAGCCTCGAGTGGTTATAGTTCGGTTGAGGCTGACCATGAGGATAATAACCACTGCGAGGGATGAGTGAGGAGTTTGTTGATAAGTGGAATCTGTCGGAGCACCGGTACGTAGAGCGCGGCGGTTGATTTGGCTGCGGCATTGAATGAACGGTACATTGAGCGAGTGAACGGAATGAGAGGGCGCCACCGAATGAACGGAGTTGACCCGAGTGAGGGGGGCTGGCACCGAATGACGGAGCTGGCTGGGTGACCGAGCGGTGTTGGTTCGCGTGGTGGCTGGTTGTAAGTGAGCCCCGAGGTTGTGCGGATGGGTCGGGTGGCTGGAGGCTGGACAGGCTACATCTTGGGATGAGCGGCTGCCCGGTGGAGGAACGGGAACCCGGTGCTGCTGGAAACGAGTTTGACACCGAAGCGAGACCATAGGGTGGTCTGGGATGAGTACGCAACGTTCGACCGACGGGGATCTGCGGTTGCATTGAGTAAGACACGCTGGATTTGCCCCCGGGACCATAGGCACATCCGGTTGATACCCTAGGGCCGAGGTTGACGAGGTTGACCGGCGGGGAGCTATAATATGGTCCTTGCGGATTGTATAATGGCCCCTAGCGCGCGGGGGTAGCCTTGGATGCATTTGTCCACGTGGGTCATACAAATAGCCGGGTTGGCTCGCAGGTTGTCCGAAAGGGTTGTCCTACTGCGGGTTGTAGCCCCAGTTGTATGGTAGACCTTGAGCATATAGATAAGCCTCGGGGAGCGGAAGCGCAAAACCTCCCCCATGCTCGTCAAGCGGCACAGGAACATATACAGGGTGCCATCATGCATAATGCAAAAAGAAGGATCGATAAGGATCTTGGGGAACTTGTCCGGCTACGGCGTTAGAACTGGCGCTAAAAACAGCGAAATGCTCTCGGAGAGATATTATCGCGATATAGCGGTAGCTAGGTAAATGTCTTCAGGAGTCGGCGGCCCTAGTAGCGAGATCTTTGAGACAACGAGAAGAAGGGCGACCACACAGAACGGGTGGGCCGAACGGGAACGAGAGTGACGGGCGTCGAAGGGGACACCCGGGGTGTAGTGGCGGTGGCCTCGACGCGGGAGATGATATCCCCATAGAGGCTGCGGTGAAATGATCTGACCCGAGAGATGCGCCATCACCGTGGTAAGTGGTGACGATGTGGTAGCCGGCTCGGAACCGTCTCCCTCGGAGCAATCTACGAGGGATGCGGCGGTAGTCATCGGACCCGAATTTCCTCACGAGAATCACTCATGGTTGATCTCGTAGTTAAATCACGCGAGAAGACGGCGAGGACTAGGAGGAAAAACAACGGCAACAAACGGTGAACCCGATGTAGAGAAAGGAAATCGGCTCTAATCTCGAGATTCGGACACGGGGGTCGAAAAGGGCCAATTGAACTCAGTGGTCCTCCAAAGGGTTGCTCGGCGAGAACCGGTCCCCGTCGAGGAAACTCGGAAACAACAGCTGCTGACGGTTCAACGAAGCCTCGAAGCTTCGAAGAATCATCCGTGTAAGGACTACCGGTAGAGCGAAACCGATGGTTCCGCCACTGTGTGACAAAGACTGAAGAAAAGGGCACACACACACACGGGCTGAAAATGAGTTAAGACACACGATCAAACGGTCAACAAGCAATGTCTAAATAGGTGTGAAATCGTGGGCGATTAATTTCTACCACATTGGAAAGTAAGAAATTCTACCGTTTCATGTTTCAAGAGTCGAGAAACGATAAAAAGATGACTCTATCTCTTTCGGAAGTTGACACGAGCGTGAAAGGACAAGCGCTTGACGGTCTTTTCAAGTTTAGGGGAGTCGGGAAAAAGACCAAATAGTACTACGAGGAAAAAACTAGGCACAAAGGGTGTACCAATATCAGTGAGCTGCAATATACACCTTGGTTTCAAAAAATGAAACAAAAATCAACCAAGGACTTTCCGTGCGTACGGGTAGTGTCCCCGAATGCGTGTTCGGTGTATCACGGGTATAGGGCGGCGGACTCGACTTCACGTGGATAAAGGATTGAAAACCTATAGGGGTCTCCCTTTATATACGCGACGGTACGGGGAGCACAAGTCCGTACTAGCGCGTAAAGCCAACGAGGGCGAACGACGAGGTACTAGGTTTTTAGCGACGCTAGAACACGTCTCTAGCCTAGACCTTCTAAATATGTTTCGTTAAGTTCCAATGTTTGCCTTAGGTTAATTGAATAAATTTCACGGTTGATCTTCAATTAAGTTTTCAATTTCCGAGGCCCTATCGTATGTAGTGTCTCCTAAATGCAAAGCTATATGCCCAGTGCAACATTTCGTTCGATGAAAACTAATTAGAGAAGAGTTGAGAGCTTTTATACAAACGAAATGAACGGAAACCAAACAATGAGCTCTATAATGCAACTAATGCAATTGACAACTTTTCATTCAAAACACTAATCACTAGCGATATGGAAAAGATCACAATTTGCACTAATTAACAAAAAGCATAAGAGATGATTTTCAATGTTTAATGGCTAATATGCACTAATCAAACTTGAAAACAAATGGAGCAACTTGAGAAACGATATTCAAGAGACGAAGCAAACACATTTCACTCAACAACACAAGCAATCGAGATCCCCAAATCGACCAAAGTCTCTCAAAGCGAAGAAAAGACTCAAAAGCTTCCGAATGGATAGTGTGATCTAGGTCCAAAGCAAGACAAAACGAGTTTCGAATGAAGAAATGAACAATCACCCAAAAATCGTAATGAAACAATGAACAACTACTTAGAGAATGTGGAGAATCAATCGAGCGATTGACGGGACAATCCAAACACCAAAACTCCCAAGGAGGGCTCGATACACCAAGCCACTAGATGACCTAGGGCTTAAAAACGTGAAATCGGTAGATAGAAGCAAACAACCAAAGGACGAGGAGGTGAATTCCCGGCCAAACAAGACTCCAACACACTCGAGCGATCGGAAAAATCAAGAAGAAAAACAGCGTCAACTTCGGAGAGCTCAAAAATGAGAAAACTCACTTACGGGGGTGGCGCGGCGCCAGAGAGTGAAAGCGGCACCGGAAAGGCGATTGGCGCGGGTTGTACAAAGGAAACATGCGCCAAGTGGCGCGGCCCCATCGGGGTTAAAACCGCGCCGATCGAGTTTCTCGGCTAAAAATTAAAAATAAGCTACTCCCGAGAAACAAACCAATGCAAGCTAAGCAATCCAAGAAGCAAAAACACACAAAAAACCCAACCCGGGAAGGTTCATCAAGCAAGGAAAAACAAGATACAAATGGCAAGGCAAGACAAAAGACTCCCAAGTCGTTCGATCAGTAAACCAAACCGGAGATTGTTGTGAGTAGCATTGATCTACTCGCGCTAATGCAAGGCGAAGCGTTTGACTGTCTGGTCACTTAGGACTCCGTCTATAGTTTACAAATCAAACAACAAGGTTTGGATCCCCGGTGGGTCGTCAATACGTTGAGGAGGTAAATCCCCTGCGCGGACGGAGGCGATCCCTACTAGCCCGGCGTCTAGCAACAAACAAACAATGTCATGACGCGGGTTCCTAATTATGAATGAAAAGGGCTGGAGATAGAAGCCTACACCGGATTCCAACGCTAAGATGCGAAGAAGAAGCGTCCCGAGTTCCTCGGAGCTTGGCCAGGATCACAATCCCTCCACGATCTCCGCGGATGAACACACCGCACATGGAAGAAACGAAACGAGATACAAGCATAGAAACCGGCATACGTAACTAAACATCGATCGGAAAAGGACATTACTCGCATTAACATGATGGAAAACGGAGTGGAACCATAATCATAATCATCTATTAAATAACCGGCGCGAGAGATTACGACCAAGTTGCGGCGTCGCGGTCTCCTTCGTACGGGTCTCCGGTCGTCCACGTCTCACAAAGCTCGCCAAGGAAAGGAAAACCTCTCCGAGTCTCGTGACAATGGTCTCCTTACTTGAGTCGGCCTTAAGGGAAAGAGAGGGTTCTTTACAACACAAAGGCTCTTGGGAATATGGAGATTCGAGGCTTAGGCACTTCAAGACTAGCTTGCCATTGATTTGAAAGCGAGCTTTTATAGATGGGGAAGGAGGAGTTGGGATCCCTATTATTATGGGATTGGCCTATCAACAAGGAAGGTTCCATGAGAGGTGGCAAAACCACTTCCCTCCATAGAACTCCCGCTGACCAACCTCCCAACTCAAGATAGGTGATGGTTTGTGAATTTGTTAGAACTCAACTTCCGCCATCCTTATTTAAAAAACAACTCCCAAATTGGGTGGCGCGACTACGGCTCTATGACGAGTGCCGAGTGGCGCGACCTTTGCGATAATTTCCCCATTGGCGCGAGTATTAAGCGCACCCGGCGCCGATGCCAAAAGGGATGTTTTTCATGACTTTTTCAAGGAGATGTCTCAAGGGCAAATGAAGCTCATGTTCGGGAGGGATGCATTGATGATGATTTCAAGGCATGACAATGTTCCTGAGGTCACGAGATGGGTCCTCCATTGTGCGGGATGGGGAATGGTAAGGACGGTGACAAATTGCGTGTGTAACAATATGTCCAAGGCCATAGTGGTTAAGGTCGATCAATTTTTAAGTAATAAGCGTGTATCATTTCCCTCAAGTAATGACTAGTCAAATAGAGATTTCCTATGATTCAACACATGATTCATATGTATTATTTTTATTATCTAGCAAATTCCATTTAGATAAAGTTCCTTATGTTGTTGTGTGAGAAATATATTATTTAATACATAATCGAGATACAACAATTCTATTAATGAGAAAGACCTAACAATCTTCAACAATGCGGGCACACCGTAAATTAATGCTTTGGCACACACACTAACATTTCTTAGCACCCCACATGTCTTCAAACATCTTTGTACCTATAACATCTTGTGATGACACTAATGCAAAGCACATGGTGGCATGTGCTAGCACAACTTGTAAATCTCCTATCATGTGTTGGCATCTTGCATATAGTCCCTAGCATGCCTTGGAACACCTTCGTTGAATGCATTGACATACATTAGCACTTGGCACACAATGCCACTTGGCATGTATTGGGACCTATTATTAGTGTGCCTAGCATGCCCTTTTCAAAAAAGATAAATTTTTGACTTATTAACCCTCTTATTGGTTCTTCCTTTTGTTGCCTTGACACATATTGATATACCCTGGCACCCTATGCCACATCCTTAGCACCTAGCATGTATTGGCATATCTTGGAACTATTATTTGGCACATGATATAATTAGCACACCCTGGAACTCCCAAGCACACTTTGGGAATTATTAACATGCCTTGATATTCCTTACCATGCCTTACCAATGCTTAGCATACCTTGTCATTCCCTCCTTGGCATGACGATGCCTAACCATTAACATTAGTCTGCTGGCGGTACACCTTCCTCATATTCATTGAATTTTTTACCTAGTGCTCCTTTAATGTTTTCTAGCACTCCTTAACACTCATCAGCATGCATTATCACTCTCTAGCACACCTTAGCACTCTTCAACATTCCCTTCCACTTCATAACATGCATAACACTAGTCACGACACATGTGGCGCTTGGCATGTGTTGGCGCTTGGAAATTCTTATCATTTATGGAATACGTTGAAATGCCTTGGTATGATTTAGCATGGTTTAATGTTAAATTTATTTTGTGATGATCAATTGTTGGAAAGTAGATGAGAAGCAACAAAGGAATACTTGGCACTTAGAATAGACTAAAACTTTGCACTTGCCACTACTGTTCCACCTAGTGTTAGTGTGCCTAGCATGCCCCTCTTGGAAAAGGTAAATTGATGACTTATTAACGCTCTTATGTGTTCATTTCCTTGTAGTTTAACTTTTTTTCTCCCTTTTGTTCTCTTCGCCGGTGCACGACACGCATTGACATACCCTTGCACATCTTGGCATGCCTTATCACTTGGCACATCTTAGCATGTTTGACATGTATTCCCCACTATACGGCACATCAAGGGGGTGAAGAGAGATGTGGTCTGAGTAGGTCAAGTACGAGGGCCGATTAAGGGTTGCTAAAGGAGGTCATGATCATCCTCAGAGAAAGATCATCATGTGAGGGTTCAGAAGAATGTTGCATACCTTAATGGTCGGTTTGCGCTAGGAAGTAGGATGGCATATTGTTGGTTCTCTGCGGAAAATCACACGCTAAGAGAGGTTTCTCACTGAGAATGCGGGCATGTGATTTCAATGGTGTCTTTGTGTGAAGGCCGCATCAAATTATGAAATGTTGAAATTTGCAACAGAAAACGAGTGAGATTGGAAACCGGAAAGGACAAACAAAAAAATGCACCCACGTTTTGGTGAGGAATTTTGATGCACCGGAGTGAGGAATGTGGGGCATATAATTTATTTTTCCCTTAAATAAATTGGACAATAAATTGTAATTTCATGTCATAACAACATGTCGATTAATTAAGTCATGATGGCCAGGTTAGCTCAAGAAATTTGAGTTGAGGGTCTAATATGAGGCCTCTAGAGGGATTCTAATATTTTTGGGGTCTAGTTGAAGTTGATGCATTAGTGGGGTGCAAGTGTAATTAACTCAATTAAATGAGTTAAAATCGGTTTAACTAGTTCTAACTAAGTGATGAGCTAGTGAGAGGAGTCCGGTGAATTAAATTAGATTTAATTCACAATGAGTGATCAATCAAATAAGTGATAATTCACTATTAATAGTTGCATGCATGTCGGTTTCGAGGAATACCCGGTTGAGATAGAGCTTAAAGGGAACATAACTATCGAGTTTTATTCGAGAGAAAATTTCCCATGTGCAATTATAAAGTCATTGGGATGCCATGATGGATTGCGCAATCAAGGAAGACTGATTTTCCTAATTAATAAGGAGTTAATTCCTAGGAATTTCATGAGCAAAGAGCGGTGAAGTAAGGATGAGAAATTGGCAAAGTACTAGACCGAGTTTTCCTAGATCAACGGAGACAAGCAGACGAGTGCTAGAGAATCTCATGAGAGATTAAGCATTGTATTGTTTCATGATTCCTTGACGTTAATACACAATAGAGATAGACGGGTTTTTGATTAGTTTCTTTCCCCAAATTCATCATGTTGTTGTGCGATTGATAATTTATTTCTCTTACTTATATATGATTGTGCGATCGTGTTTTGTTTTAGTAAATTGTAGGAAGGATTTAGTATCTTGTGTTAGTATATTACAAGATCATATTGAATCTCATTGGTTAGATTTTCTACATGGCATCGGAGCGGATTTTTTGGGCGGCGATTTTGTAGAGAATATTTGAATATTTTGGTGTGAATTTTTCAAAAACAAATAGGAATGTTGGGATTCCTTTCGAAAATATACCCAAATGGAAAAAAAATTTCAAATCGAGCTTGGATGAGGGAGATATCATCGATTTAAAATAAACTCTTTTTTAGAAACTTTTTGTAACTTCGGGACAATTACACTATGCGCGAGTCAAGAACCTATATACACTTGAGGTACCGGATGCATGCAAAGCTTGGAGGAGAAAGGAAGAAGTTAGAGACTTGGTGGTTTAGAGGGAGCATAAATTACCTCTCAATATGCATCCTCATGGGAAGCGGATCTCGAGAAGATTGTGGAGTAGGGCGCCACGGTTGGAGAAGTAGAGAGAGGAGGCGAGCGGAAGCGCCCACTCAAGCAAAGACACTCCATGAGGGGGAAATTTCGAGCCGGATGGGAGGAGGAGAGCAGCCATACCTCGAGGTGTAAGGTGGGGTTATGTGTAGACATAATCCCAAGATAAGAAATTTGGGCAAGGTCCATTGAGATGGCGTGTCTCATGGATCGAACCCGGCTACGAGGAGCCCACAATACGACGGTAGTAGGAAGGATCGAGTTAGATTGATGTAGTCGGATGTCGACAAAGATAGAAATCGGAGTGACGGATGTCAAATCTTGGATCACAAATAGAGTTAGCAATAGTTCAAGGCATGAATGCATATGTCGGCGGCATTGCGGAGAGAATCGGTACTAGACGGGTGCGGTAGCTGAGAAACGGTCGAGAAGACTTTGATGACGGATGATCATTATGCTTTGATTCGGTTGTTCGGAGGCTATTCGGTTTCGGGTTTGCCGAGGTGCGAACAACACTAGAGAAAGTGTAGCATGCGAGAACATTCCAAAGGTACCGGATTGGGATAGATTGAATTCCTTTCTTGTTGAGAGGGAGTGTTGAAATTTGTAACAAAGAAAAGCTTGATGAAATTAGAGACTAGAAAGGATGCACCCAACAGGTGAGGAATTTTGATGTGCCGGGGAGTGAGGAATGTGAGGCGTCTAATTTATTTCTTTCCCTTAAATAAATTGCACAATAAATTGTAATTTCGTCTCATAACAACTTGTGTCAATTAACTAAGTCATGATGATTGAGTTAGCTCAAGGGAAATTTGATTTAAGGTGATCGAGGTGGATATTGGTGGCCACCCGCCAATTCCACTTGGGCCCTAGCCATTGTCTCTTTCATTTTTTCGAGTTTCCTTAATTATAGCACAATTTACTATTTTTTGTTAGTTTTTCGGGTCCTCGAACTTTCGAAGCCATTTTGAGGCCCCAAACGATGTTTTTTGGGCATGAAAGGTTTGGAAATTTCATAGAAGTCATATTATCGGTTGTAGTCCTTGGAGAGATCTTTCTACGCGAGGTATCATGTGCGTCAAACAAAGATCATATGACGAGTTACGACCTCGGGGAAGTTGGGTGCCCAACTAACCCCAACGGGAGCCCATAGAAATCTTGGTGTTACATCTCCTCGGGGATAGGGTTTTGTTTGTTTAGGGTTTTATATTATTTTAAATAATAAAAAAGACCCTTTACCCTTGGTTGTTTAGGGTTTTATCAATGAATAGGTGGGAAGTGACCCTCGAAACCCTTTCCCTAAGATAAAATAAAGAGTGGGACTTGCTTTCCTTTTAAGCAATGGAATTACCTTCTAGGGAGGAGGAGGGAGGATTGAAGGGTTGAGGGAGAGGAATAAGACTTATGAAGGAAGTTCTCAATCCCTAAAATCATTTGGGAACTTGGATTCCCAAATGGTCCTTGATGAAAAGGCCTTTGACACCAAATGGGACCACATAGGGCCAAGTGGACTTGACTCGAAGTTCGGGGATGGAATTTAGTAGCCAATGATGTTCCTATCCTAGACAAGGTCATGGGGAAAGGATTATACAAGTGTTTTTTACTTTGATAGGTCAAATTGATCCTACTAGGTTCTATCCTTGGGAACACTAGGAAAAAACTTGATCCTAGAGCTAGGGCTTGAGGTATCCGGGAGATTTCACCGTTGGAATCGGCCCAAGTTACGAGGAGAGTGAGGGCACCCGGCAAAGCAAGCGCACTCTAGGAGATAGAAGTTTTCCTCTAGCTAGATTCATGGGAAATTGTTACCCTAGGTGAACTAATGGGGCTAGACCTAGGGAATGTGAAAATTTCTTAATCTAAGAAACCCTATTGCGGTATCTTGATTTAATTCTCCTACTTAGATTAAGTTACAAGTTAATTACGAAATATTCAATAAATTAGTGAAGTAACTAGTAAATACAACTAGCAACCTACACATACGGATCAAATGCTGAATAACATGCTCATAGACAAAGTGACACACGATTTTACGGACAACTATCCGGGAAAAAAACCTAATGTGGGAAAAATCGGTGCGGCTAGCTGCGGAGGGTTTTCATTATTATGCATAATCTAAGTACAACAATCCTAGGCACCAGAGCGGTTCACCCAATAGAGAAATAAAAATGGCGATAATATCTCGCTGCGAATCCCTACGTCGGCCCTAGCGGCCCCGCGTCGGCCTCAGTGCTGCTCAATAAGGGCTGTGTCACACATGAAGGGCTTACACGCCCTGCGCTACCTTGGGCTGGGGCGCCATCGACTGCGTGCCTGCTCTGCCCCCTATTTGGGTTACGGGTACGGACTCGGGTGCTCTGCTGCCCTTTGTTTCTTTGGGCGGGTACAGATGAATGCTTAAGCAAAAAAAATCATAGGTAAGAAAGAGAGGCAACGGCGAAAGGCAATGCATAACGGTCGAGGAGAATTTGAAGAAATGAAATGAAAATAGATCAATGTCCACAAATATCTGAAATAGATCAATGGGACTAGATAGTAAAAAGCTTTGAAAACAATAATAAGTGCTTATAGAATCAACTAAGAGAATAGAGGAGACTAATTCATGAGGTTAAAATGTTGTATAATTTTTGCTAGGAAAGTACGTAAGAATTGTTGGAGTAAATAGCTGCGGGGTACCATTAGTTGGTGATCATCGATAATCATTTCATTTCATCAAATACCAATGAATGGGCCTTACAAGCTATTTGCGTAGACAAACCCCACGAAGTTGTGTGATGGAAATATATTCACACTATATTGAAGAAAACACCTACAAAATAAGGATGACATTTCAAATGGGGGCAAGAAACAATAGAGAGATAGACATCGAAAAAGTTAAAATGCTAGAGAAATAGGAAAGCAACTAGGTAGCATGGTAGAAAGCACAACAAATAAAATTATAAAAATGGAAAACCCTACAAATTAGCACCCATCCAAACATCACCACAGTCTTCAACTCTAAATATCCAAATTCATCAAATTATATCTTGTATTCAAACCTAATCCTCTCTATTAGCCATTCTAAAGATAAGGCTAAGAAATTACTACGGAACCATCACCTACATGTAGTGATCTTGTTACGTGACCGGACAACACCAGCTTTCGTGAAGACACGAAAAAGGTAAACACTCTGCTAAGATTTTTCCATACGGCCCGAGTTGAGCAACCACATATACATCACTAGTTTTTTTCTCTTCGGATTTGTAACTTAGAAGAGCTTTGTCGACCACCTCCAGGGTTGCTCCTGAGTCACCCCGGAAAGCCCTCTCAACATCATCCTCTTTACGTAGGACCTAATTAGTAATTTAATTAACCATAAAAAGTTTCTTGATCATGCAAGTATTTCAAATATATTGCAAATAAGCATAAAGCTTTCATGTTAAATAATCGAGTCAAAAGACTTTAGACTATGATGCAAAAAATACAAAGAAACCTCACCAACACTCAAAGGAAAAACAAAGTCAAACCTCTACAAAGTATAAATAGATATCTGATAATCTTCATTCCACCACAAAAATGTGCTTAACTAAAGAAAATTCTAATTCTCTGTGCTTTCAAGACAAAGCTTTCAAGAAGCGATGATTTATAAACATACCCCTACACCTCGTGAACAATCAATGTGTATAAATAGACCATCATAAGGCTCATTTTAAACATCATTATTATCATTTTATAAATCATTTTTATTAGATCAACAAAGAAAAAAAGCAACAATTGCATTCGGTTCCCTTTGAAGCAAAGTATATGGCAGTTTCATATACTTACTATGAAGCTATCTAGATTTGCAACTTGATTGTAGTGTCAACTAATCGGTTGTTGAAGCCCAATATTGTCTCTTGTTAGAATCAAAGTTACATCAAGCTCTATGAAAATCCAATGTGTCATGACCATTTCAAACACATTGATATTCAATACAATTTCCTAAGATTCCAAGTTCATTAGGGAGTTAGTAGTGTTGGACCACATTAGAAAAAAGTTGCATATGGTTAATACTTTGACAAAGCTCCTAACAAAGGGGAAGTTTGACAAGTTGGGGGAGAATCTTGGGTTATTGGAAAAAAAATAATTTTCTCAAGAGTGTTAGATTACCTAGTTGGTGCGAGTTGGTCTCACCTCGGCCTTGAGAAGTTGAGCGCACCGGAATTGAAGAGCTAGATTGTGGTACACTAGTCGGGAAAGATTCCTAAATACAACTAGAAGCTTATAAACGACACCTTCGAGGATAGACGAAATTGGTTGTTGGGTCACACCCACCAAGTATGGAACACTAGTTGAGGAGATTAACACCATCATCTCGGAATTGCATTCATGAGTTCACACTTATGGAATGAGGCACCTTCAAGAGAGGGAGTTATATCTCTTGTGATAATGCACTACTCTAAAAGAAAAAACCTTGCATACAAGGCAAAGTTATGAGGAGTTGTTCATGCTCAAGGGAGATGCACCACTTTAAAAACTCTTATGGATAAATCACATAAATTTTTTAAGGTACATGCCTTTCGAACCACTCATTGTGTGGTTCGCCATCAATGTTTTTAAAATAAATTTATTAGAATGAAATTGAATTGATTTTTGAAGACTTCCCTTTTAAATCAATTGTTGGCATTACAAAGAATCACGGAGTGCGCTCAACATCCATAAGAAAGACAATGGGTATGATATTAAAAATTATATTTGAAGGCATAATATTAAAAATGATGTTTGGAAAAATGGAGGGCGGGAGTATTCATGAGCATGGACACTATGCCACAAACTATCCACGAAAGAAGAACAATAAGAAGGAATGCTAGCTAATGAATGGTGAGCAAAGAAGTTGCACTCAAAAATGCATTGATCTTAGAAGCAAAAAAAAATTAGCTAAGAGTCTTCATATGAATCCGAGGCACTTTAAGGCATGCCAGAGAATTTTCCTTAACATTGTATTTTCATTCATCCATTTTTTGTAATTATAACATTAGGTTGTAAGCCCTAAAGAATGAAGGTGCATGGAATTTAGGAAGGAGGTGTGTTGGAACCCAAGTAGATAGATAAAGAAATGTTCAATTGAGAGGCAAGGCCTAGAAGCACGCCATCACCACCCTCCAAATGATCAATATTGTTAGATAACGATGACTAAAATTGGTGTATAGGTGACTCAATTTATAAGGATAAACTTTATACATGAGGTTGGAAAACATTCAAAAATAATTGAATCAAGAGCGAAAGGGAAAAATATATCAAGGGGCACAAATATTAAGGGCCCATGTCGACCAAAGTCAAACCAATGGCCAAATGCTTTTTCCTTGATACCATATCGACTTAAGAAAAATGAAACTAAATATAAACATATATGTCAAACATAATACTCCAATACCTACCATAATTAGTTGCATGTTGTTCAAAATATTGAATGAATGACATGCAAACTCTAATTTTGTTTCAAAGTGTCTCGCTTTTTCGAGGAAAATACATGAATGTTGAAGGTCTATCATATGTGCTTCTTTGTATTCGGAGGATAATTTATGGGGAGAATTATACAATATGGGATGTCAAAGATAAAAAATCACGCTTGCAAAAACTAACCTTTAAGGAGTACGATAATCAATGCATGTAGCATAGTTTGGAGGAAATCACATGGGCTAATGACTAGGCTAGGTACGATATTTGAACCTATCTCATTCTAAACAAGGTATTAAAGATAATAAAATATGATTAATCAACCTAGCTATGGGTTGGATATAGAACATTCCATGGGATTTAGGCTAAGTTTCTAAGGCTCATCATCATAACTATATCTTCGATAGAAAGGTGTTACACCATTTTTTGGTCATCTAACTTTTCATCATTAGATGGACCCAAGTACACCATGTAAGACCAGTTTTACCCCAAGTAAAACTGCTTTCACTATGATTAATTAGGAAACCCCAAAAGGAATAATTAATTAAACCATAATTTAATTATTATTCCCGAGTCATGTTTAACCCAAAAAGCAAAGAAATTAATAGAGATAAACCCATAGTTATCTTATTATTTTCTAGGAATAATTATTTAATAATATTCCTTGTTAAATATGACAAATCAACCACCATTAATCAAATAAATCATTATTTATTTGATTGTATCAACCACTTCCTTAAAAAGATAAATAAATCATTTATTTATTTATTTTGCCTTTCACTAATCAAGGGATTTGACCCAAGTCAAACACCCTTTCCCTCCAACAAAATAATAATAAAATATTCCATAGAGTGGATCTCGATGTGATTAACATTATTTTAATCATGCACCAAGATCTAGAAGGACCCAATATTTTGTTATAAATGAGAGGAGGTTTTCCCATCATTCTTCACCTTTTGTTGCATACTAGATCACTTTGCTGGATCTATACACTTGGTCTCATTTCTCTGCCATTTTGCTCCCACCGAGGCTCTACCTTCTACATTGGGTTTTCTACATCTACAAGAGAGAAAAGCTTAGATGCGAAGTCTTGAGGACTACGAAAGAACCCATCCCATTGAGGAGATGCTGGATACACCTTCTTGTTTCCTCCCCGAGGTGCTGTAATATAAAAATTCATTCAAAAAATCGTGTTCTTCTCTTGTGTTGGATGCATGGAGACAAATTCTTTGCTATCTTGCTTAATGTCTTTCCATTTATATAGATACCATTTGTTGCGTGCACCCAACTACTAATTGCCGGATACTGAAAGATGTTTTGCGGCCATTATTGTTGTTAGGGCTATTAGTTGTGCGTAGCTAAAGTGGTTCTTTTTCGTACACTTCGACGAAGAATTCATACTAACAAATGGCGTCTCCACACGGGTTTTAAATTACGGCCAATGTTGTCGTTTTTCATATTCACTGCATATCCGGCCGCTAGGGCCCTAGGGCTTCTTTTCAGTTTGCTTGAGTTTTTCTCTTTTCATGTCATTTTTCTCACATAAAACCCTAAAAACCTAAAATTTCTAACTTAGTGTGTTCTCGGCCATATTGCGCCGGGTAAGCGACACCCGGTAGCACGCACACAGAGACGGCGTAGTCGGACCGGGCGTGCCGCCGAAACAGCCGGAACGTCGCACCTGTACGCCCAAAGGCCTGGGCACACGGACGCACCTTTTGGCACGTTTCCTGGAAGCCTCCAGCTCGGATCGAGGTCGGAACACTGCCGGCCTACCCTTTTCGACGACACACGTAATTTTTGCGCGTTTTAAGCTGTGGCACTGCGCCTGCGTTTTCCGGCCTGCTGTCTCGGCCCCGCCTTGACCGAGATGCTGATCTGTTTTTACTCATCTAAGTGGGAGCGAGCTTAGGGCTTTAGTACCCTCCACTTTTTGTGGAAGAGTTTCAGGTTTGTTTCGGCGCGTCGGTTTCGGGCTTCGGCACCTCTTTTTCCGGATACGCTGACCTCACTTCCGGATCCTTTGAAATCGGCCTCTTTTCCTTTCGAAATCACCTCTTGTCGTTTTGTTTGGACCTCCTCTGCGGGCCTCACGCTTTGCGGTTTTTGCTGGATTTCCCTTTTTCGACCCACCTTGCCTCTGTCTCTTGGGCGTGATGCTGCACATCTGCGGCTTTATCCTCGGATCTCTGTCCCCTTTGACCCTAGATACGTATCGGAAGCTTCCTTTGTGTGTGTTTCCATAGTTTTTCCCTTTCTTTTCGTACGTAGTTTGAAGACCCACTTTCTTGGGTTTGATAGATGCATATGTAGGTATTATTTTCGTGTGTTTCGACGTGCAATACATTCGTACTGTAGGTTTATTTTCAGCTACGTTGCACACTTTTTTGCTCTCAACAACGGAAGAGGGTTTAAAAATTAAAATTAACGCACACCACACAACGACCTAAGTGAAGAAAGCGCACGGTTTTTACACGCGGCAAAGACTCTAAAATCAATTGTCCTTGCACCTTATCTACCCTTGACCTTCTTCGGTTCTTGTCACTTTACGCTTGTCGGTTTCCTTCTTCTTTGTCATCATTGCGCAAGGCGCCTTCTCGAGAGACTTCTTGGCCTTCATCCTCGGTTTCCGGTTGATCGACACCTTTGCGCACGTCGCCGTCGTCGAGCACGGTCCACCTTCGAGTCGCTCGCCTCGGAAGCTCCTCTCACGATTCATCGGGTCCCCCTTCTCCTTAGGTTCTCCCCCCTTTTACCTTCACCATGTACGAGGACCGAGCCCTAATGCTAGCGGTTCTCCCGGCCCCAATGCGCGGCCCTACTTCTAAGCGGGACAGATCCACAACCACTACTCGGCCACCCACTGTGCGCCGCCATTGCGAGCCTCGGCCTCCCCGATTTCCATCCGAGTTCGATTAATGACCCCATTCACCATAATACTACTGGCGCTATGCCCACCAAGCTACCCTGCGATATCCCTAAGTTTGAGGGCCTTAATGGCGAAGACCCGACCAATCACGTCCGGTCTTTCCACATGTGGTGTTCCTCCAACTCCATTACGGAAGTGACTCCCATCGGGTCTTCGTTTGTTCCAACGCACACTTCTCAGGCGAAGCTTCTAAATGGTATGTCGAACGGGCCACTTCCTCCCATACCACGTTCGAGACTCTTGCCCAAGCCTTCTTGATCGTACTTCCGGCTCCCTCTCTGGATACGACAACGGTACGGAGCTCTTGACTTCAGTTTAGCGATCCTCTTCCACCGCCTTCTTTCGCCCATGTTCGGGGAATGGCGGCGACGCGGGCTTATGTCGAGGAGCCCCTCCCTTTGAAGATCGGGTTTGCATGGAGTGGTTCCTTCGCACCCTCCCATCTCCCATCGGCAAAGATGTCGCCTCTCTCACTTTCCTCCAATGCGAAGAAGCCGCCCTCGAAATAGCTTTAAAATATGACACCGATCTCCCGCTCAATGCTGGTTATGTTGTCATGCAGACCTCGACATCCCCGAGGCCGGAGTGGCGCTAACGCCCGGCGGTTTGTCATCATCCGCAGAGCGGTGTTGACCGGATCTCTTTCCCACCCCTCTTGCTCACCCTCCTATGAGCCATGGCCTCCCTCGGGGGAGCCGGCCACCTCCAGCACTCGCTCCAGTGCAGCATGTATCCGAGGATACGGCATGCCTCCTCCTTTTGCCCAACCTCCTACTTACCTCCAATGCTGCCCAACCCAACCCTTGCTTTTATCCGCAGCGGCACCGAGGTGCGCTCCGCTCCTCCGGCATATGCGCTTCCGCCTCACTTGCCTCCCTCTGCCGCACGCGCGACCCGCACGACCCCCTCCCGGAGGCAAGTATTTGCACGGCGGTGCGTTTATTCCCCCTTCTTCTCAAAGAAGGCGGAGAGGCAACCAGAACGCTACGCCGACCTGTGGGGACCCAATTACTGTGGTATGGACCCTAACACTAGCAACCAGCCTCGGGGCATCCAGCCCCGAGGCCGGACGGGGCCGCTTCGCACAAAAACAAGCCTCTGTTCGTGTTGCGGTGATTACGGTCACTGCACTCACGGTGTCCTCTCTTACAAAATGCGACGGATGTGGGAGTCTCAAGCCACGACTGGCGCGGACAGCGCGCCTCCTCACGCTCCTCCTAATGTGGCCACTACCGCCGAGGCTGTGTTCCGCGATCCTTTCCCTCAACGGGGATTCGTGGCTACGACGACTGACCATGCGAGCCACACCCACCCGTCCATTTACGGTTCCTCGCGACTGCCCGGATCCTTATGATGCGCTCCGATTCGTCCCGCTTCGTAGAGCCTTCACCTTCAAACTCGGTCTCGCCGGTGCAAAGCCTCCTGCTCGGTGCTGCTCCCGAGCCTCCATCTTCGGGTTCTCTGAGCCTCTTTCGACACCCGGTGGCCCCTTACACATCCCTCGACCCAAAGTTGAGGTTCACCCAAAGATTCCAAAGGGTCCGTGCACGCGAAATACTTTGCCACGAGTCGAGCCGCTGTCAATCGTGGGTATAGTAGATGATTTGGCACAATCCCCTTTTCGCCATTTCACTACTTTGGAACTCCTCCGGTCGTGCCCTTCCCAGCAGGAAGGCTCTACTATACGCGTGGGCGGCTGGTGATCTGCTTGATGACCAATGGTGATTGTTTTCGACGCCACTCAATCGGACCACCCTCCTCTTCCTCCTTCCGTTGCTTTCCACGTCCGGTCAAAATCCCGGAACGCCACTGTTGTGTCCCGGTGTATAATTGATGAGGGGGCATCCACTCTTTGTGTGATGTCCGCTTCGGTTTGGAAGCAACTCGGATCGAGGTTGGCCTTCCACGATCACCCTTCGGCGTGGGATGGTCATGCCTCCCGGCCCTGTGCTACGTTTCGTCAGCTTGTCACCATCACCCTCGCGGTAAGGCTTGCATTGCGTTGATGTCGAAGTCATTGACGCCTCTGAGGCCACAACATTCTGTTGGGCGAAGCTACACCTGTGCCATGTCTGTTTTGTCGTCCGCGGTCTTGCGCAAAGATGTCTTTTTCCACATAATGGAAAGATAGTCACCATTGACCAGCTGTCGTATCATGAGCCGCCGTCTCCATCCGCCTCGAGACGACCATCTCTTACTGTAGCCAACAAGCAAACCGTCGATTCTTTGACCCGGTGTCTCCCCCGGCGTCTGCCATAAAGATTCCCTTACCACCGCGGAACTTTTACCTCCACCTTCCTCCCCCTCACCGTGCCGAGTCCCCGGCTTGTCGAATGTTTGCATGATGCGATACGTCTGCCGCGCCAGCTACGGCTTTGCCTCGGCACAGCCCGCACCCTCCTCGCCCTCCGCGTACCCCGCTCCTAGCCATCCATCTCGGCCCGGCCGGACCATCCTCTTTACGGCCCTCTCCTACGATTTCGGTGCCCCAGGAACCTCTTTATCCTCCGGGCTCGGTCCCCCACGGCCCTTCTTCCATCTTGGCGCTCAGTACCTCACTGGTCGTGCATGTCGAATGAGATCCCCTGCTTGGCTCCCCCTCCCGGAGTATCGTCCGTCCCCGGAAATCATGGCCACCCTTCTCCTCTCCCTAACTTGACCTTGGGTATTCCGGTTTGGTACCTTGACACAGCACACACACTGGTCACCAAACCTTACATGGCTTTGACTCGGTTCCAATGTCGGTCCCCCTGGCTTCCATCCCGCAGCCGCTGTGCCCGGCGGCACCTCCACGGGACCCGCCTCGCGTGGGTAGCTCCGAAGAAAGGCAAAGCCCGCGAGGGGCGACCAAAGACCAAAGCCACCACGACCAACCCGGCTCCTTCCTCACACACCAAAGCCTTGTGCCCCGTGTGATGTCATTGGTCCTTGCCACCCATGCTTGTCCCGAGTTGCCTCGTATCCGAGCCCATGGTAAACTTCACGTTCCCCGACACTACGGTCCACAGGGAAACTCCCACTCCTTCTTCGACGCGTCGAAACGCCAAAGACTCTCCGCACGCAACAAGCCTTGTGCTTTGTGCGGTGTCCATGGCCACTACTCCCATTATTGTCCTCACGACGTCCACGCAGCAACCTCCCTTGAGGTGATCCGCGAGTATGAGGTTGAACAAAATCAATCCGCCTCTCCCATTCTGCGCCGCGTGCATGCTTCGAATGACTTTGAGATCCCCCGCTCCGATCCACATCACGAGTGTTCGGATAGCAGCGGAGTCTACGGTCCACCATTCTTTACCTGTCCTCCCTGCGCACGACACCGGAGCCTAGCCGTCTGCTGACCTGCATTGTGCCGATCGTTGATACCCGAGATCACTCCCGCTTGCGTGTCGGTTGAGCTCACGCAGCCCGAGTCCTCGCCATGTATCTCGATAGCTCTCCTTGCATCCGCTTGTGCTGAGGCGCGAGTCATCCTGCCCTTTCTGCCATTCTTTTCGCTGCGATGACTTACGCACCCTCACCCAGCTGCCCGTCATTTCCTTTCATCCTCATTTATTGTCTTGTCACACCATTTTGCGAGGACCCCCGTCCCACACCCTTTATCGGTTACTGGCCAGAGCGGTGCAGAAGTCGCTACTCCCGGGGAATCTTGCCTCGTGCGAGTGGGCCCATCTTCACCCCCTTGCATGACCTGGGTCTGTCCTGACGGGTTGTGCAGACCCAGTAGCTATACCATACGATCGGGCGGGAATATGATGCGGCGCGTGGCCTATTAGCGGGTGCCTTGTTGCATCGCATCCGACCATCTGCACGTTCGTTTGGATTCCCTGCTTCTTGTAATGCAACTAAATGGTGTTTATCATGTGCATAACCTTTGTCTTTGTTCGAGGACGCTATTTACGAGTGAGAAGTCTTAATACGTGCGTTTGAAACCATCACTTTCAACCATGCACCCGGAGACCAAAATCACTACGGCGAATGGTATTGCAAACCATGTTCTAGATTGGCATTTATCACACACACAAGTCATACAAGACAATAACATTAAATCAACCATCACAAGACGATGCATATCCATAATATGTGTCGCGAAACCATATATTGGTGAGTCCATCTACTGCGATACATACGTCATGCCTGCTTGTGTGCATTTAGCGCACCATACGCATGCATATGCTTACGACGTGCCCATAGCATGTTCCACAAGCCGAGGGCACCATACGCCCCCATATGTATGCATCCGACATGCCCATAGCATGTTACGAAACAAAATCCAAGCGGGGGCACCATGCGCGCATTCTGGGGGCACCACTTGCTACACACATCCGAGAGGGCACCATATGCCCCTATATCGCAGCTTCGATACACGACGAACGCCACACGATCCGCACGGATCTGCGCGTAGTGTTCCCCGGATCCCTCTCCCTCCCGAGTTGACCCGCAGCTGCGCCGTACACTGCACAACCACATTCTTTTTGTCGAGGAGTGCGGATCGGGAACACCATAACCACACACCACAATCCAACTCCCGGCCATAGCTCGGCACCAAACCCCCTTATCTCCCCGGGTCGCAGGTTCTGCCAGTGCTGGACCGAGGTCGCACTTGTTGCCCTAATACACTGCGTCTGGGTCGTACTTTTTGCAAGAGTGCGACCCGGCTCCCATAGGAGATGAAGGAGTACATGTCGCAGGGGTTTTGGGCCCTCAGCACATAAATGTAATCCATCAAAATGCAAGAGCAAGGTTGGGCCTCCTCGCCTCAGGCGCGAGATCTCGAATCCAACGGTCGGTTTGTCCGCTACGTTCGCCGCAAGATTTAGGGCCTCCTCTCCTCTCCACATTCACCACGGCAACAATAGAAAATGAATGATTTTGTAGGGAAAACCGCCTCATTAAAAGAGAACCCTCTGTTTCTTCTTTCGGCGCTGCTGAAACCACACGGCCATGCGCCTGGTTCGACGAACGCGTCGAGCACCGGCCGGATAGTTCTCCACGAGAAACTCTCAAATGGGTTTTCCTTAGTTTTTGGTGGTCGATGCTTCGCCGGAGCACATTTTTCCACGAAGGATCACTTCACGAAACGCTCCTTAAAATCGAATTTCCTCACTTACGACACTTGTGCTTGGGGCCTGCACGTCAGCTGCTTGTCCATGTTCGTGCAGTTTCGTCATGAGTACCCACCTTGTACTCATGCTTCTGCGACGTGGGGCCGCTGTGTGTGGCGACACTATCTAGTCGCCCTTGCCCAGTGCATCAAGAGGTTGAGTCATCATTGCATTCATGTGGAGTCTATCCTGCATCGTTTTCACACCATACTATAGCCCTCCATTCTTTTTGCTTGGTTCCTCTCTTGTGTCGCATCTCATGACCTTCGGCAACGGCTCCTTTGTCCCTTTCCGATATTGTGTCGATCGGCTGCCATGTCATTCATGCCCTTTATGTCGCTTAGACAAGGGAAGTCGTCCATTCGCCACTCCATCCTTCCATTTCCACCATCATCATTAGTGTCGGTCACAGTCGTCGCTCTATTGCTCTTCTCTCGTGCCTTAGTTGAGGATCTCTCATTACCTCACCTAAGGCGGACCTCCTTACTGTCGGCCTCGGCACATTTTATTCTAGAAGCAAGGGTCTAGAGGGCGGTGTACCTTGCAGTTCCGCGACTTCCATTTTTTGTTCGGTGCCTCGGATCGAGGGCGGGGGGATTTCTTACCTCCCTTTGACTTGATTGCTTCTCCCGGCTCCTTTCGGCGCCGATCGAGGATTCGTATGCGCGGACGGTCCGAGTGACCCGAGCGGCGGCTCTTGATGATTCCCGGCGTGTGTGTGAGATGTCTCGGCCCTCACGCAGGAGGTGGCCGCACGGGTAGCCCACATGCCCGGATGACCTCACTGTTCATTGCGGCCTTTGATGCGGCTCGAGTTTTGATGATGTTGGCCTTAGCCACTTGCGGCCACCTCTATGATTTGCATCGTACCCGGAGCGAGTTTTGTGAGCCTTCCCCATTTACGGGGCATTTGGGGTTGTATTTGTCTCATGTACTCGAGATGATATTGTACTAGTCCTGGCTATTATCCCGAGTGCCGGCATGTATGTGAGACTATTCATTGTATTTTTCTGCGGCTCTTGATTATGCCGGTACACCTGTCATTCTATGGTTCGGTCCCTTGTTCCCTTTGGACACACTATTCTTTTGTGCTTTGTCACGGCGGGCATGGGTATGCCTCGCGCGCCTTCGACACGGTACCCTCTCATAACGAGAGACTTGTTGCACCTGAGTCTCGTCTCCTCGAGTCTAGTCCCTTCGACACACTGTCTGCCTCATATTTCTCTCTCAGACGCATGCCCTTTTGTTGTCTGGTGATTGTCTTCTTACAACGTACTTCGGTCATACGATTTGCTCCACGACACTCTCGCACGTGCTTTGAGCCATTACATTTACACCATTTTTTGGTCATCTAACTTTTCATCATTAGATGGACCCAAGTACACCATGTAAGACCAGTTTTACAGTAAAAGCTGACTTTCACTATGATTAATTAGGAAACGAAAAGGAATAATTAATTAAACCATAATTTAATTATTATTCCCGAGTCATGTTTAACCCAGCAAAGAAATTAATGAGATAAACCCATAGTTATCTTATTATTTTCTAGGAATAATTATTTAATAATATTCCTTGTTAAATATGACCAAATCAACCACCATTAATCAAATAAATCATTATTTATTTGATTATATCCCAACCACTTTCCTAAAAAAGATAAATAAATCATTTGTTTATTTTATTTTCACTAATCAAAGGATTTGACCCAAAGTGAAACACCCTTTCCCTCCAACAAATAATAATAAAATGTTCCATAGAGTGGATCTGAGATGTGATTAACATTGTTTAATCATGCACCAAGATCCTAGAAGGACCCAATATTTTGTTATAAATAGGAGGGTTTTCCCCATCATTCTTCACCTTTTGTTGCATACTAGATCACTTTCTGGATCTATACACTTGGTCTCATTTGCTGCCATTTGCTCCCATTGAGCTCTACCTTCTACATTGGGTTTTCTACATCTACAAAAGAGAGAGAAAGCTTAGATGCGAAGTGCTTTGAGGACTACAAAAGAACCCATCCCATTGAGGAGATCTGGATACACCTTCTTGTTTCCTCCCGAGGTGCCTACCAGCAATATAAAAATTCATTCAAAAAATCGTGTTCTTGTCTTGTACGATGTTGGATGCATGGAGCAAATTCTTTGCTTTCTCTTTGCTTAATGTCTTTCCATTTATAGATGCTGCATTTGACTGCAGCACTTTAACTACTAATTGCATATCTGAAGATGTTTTGCGTACCATTATTGTTGTTATGGCTATTAGTTATGCGTAGCTAAAGTGGTTCTTTTTCGTACACTTCGACGAAGAATTCATACTAACAAAAGGTTTGGGTCGGCCCACAACCAATAATCTAAACTTCCTTTAAGAGTTATAATAAACCCCTTCATTATGAGGAAGCATAAAATGTATTTTTTAGGGGTTGAGTCGTGTTTTGGATTCACATGTCCTAGAGGTTCCTACATGATAAATAAGCTATGAATATACAAGACGCATATAGTAAAGCATGGAATGAGGGAAGTTGTGTGGCGGTCCTATCATTTAAGCATAAAATTGATATTAAATTGATTATAAAGAGGCACTCTAATGAGTGTGTAATAAAATTGGTCAATGGAAGGTGTTGGAGTTTCATTCCTAGCCCAGATAGTTCTCAACAATAAAATGATTTTATATCTAATAAAGATTCTAGATTTTTACAACTTGGTTTGAACTTCATTTGTAGTTTGCTTAAACAAGTGGCATTTTATAACGTGAAAAATAAATGTTTCATTTAAAAGATTCTTGCTACCATAACCACTTCATCCCCTAAAATTAGGGTTTCCTCTTGATACGAAATTGTGAGAACAAAGTATTTCTCATACGGATTATTTGTAGGGGCATTCTGGGGTATTTTCACCTTTCAAAGAAAGGATGAATCCGGAGCTATACGAGCCCTTCCCACAGGACTGCTGCCTAAAGAAATAAAATGTAATCAACGAGATTTGATCAATGAAAGTATTTGTTTTATATGCAAAGTATTCATTGATCCAACTTTAATATGTGAATAGGAAAGTATACATAATGCAAATGAAGTATAGTGGTTTGAAGATGAACTAATAAGTTTTGTTCACTATTTAAACACGCTTGAAAAGTTTGCTTATAAAAATTTACTATTTAAAGGAGCAGAATCTGAAAATATGCAACAAAAATTATACGAGTATGACAACAAAAAATTGTTTAAGCGGTTCACCCCTCTCTTGCAGGCTACCTCATCGGGTCCAAAAAGCATCTAATTTGGGCTTTTTCCTCTTTGATTAAAGAAATGCTCAAAATGTGAATACAACTGTATAGAAGCCTCAAATGGCAAAAATACACTGCAAATTAAGATTCAAAAGGCTCAAATCAGTATAAAATGACTAAACAAACACCTCCATTGGATGAAGATAGTCGAAAACGACTCTTCTTTCCTTAGGCCACAGTGGCTCCACGACCAAAAACGCTGGTAAATTCTCTGTTAGAGCGCCACCGAGTGGCTCTGAAAAACACTCCCAAAAAGCTTCAGAATGCTTCCAACACCCAAAATATTCGTCCAAAGAAAGGACTTTCCCTAATGAAATTAGTGGCTCTTTTACTCCCAGCTGCTGGTTTGGCTTAGAATAACTTCAGCTAATTGCTAGATAACTCCCGCCACAATAGGGAATGGCCCTAAAATTGGGGGTCCGACAAATAAACCGCCGAAATGGAGGGGCTAAGGGATACGCCCATGCATCCATAGCCGTCGGAGTTCATAAACGGGCGGGTTAAATGCGTTTTGAACTTTAATATATAACAAACCATTGAATGTGCTCACGGCAAACCCATGGGACCACGTCCCCCATTTACGTGCGCACATACAGTTTCAAAATTTAAATAATATATTGGCAGAAATTTTTTACAATATGTGCTAGTAGCCCAATGGTTGGGCTGTTCGGTTGTTATAGTGGCCACCCGGGTTCAAATCCTGTGCCCGCGTTAACAAATTTTTTGAAATGCAAATGAAATTTCATTTCACCTTGGGAGCACATTAGGCGCCTTTTAATGGCTGCGCCGGAATGTTCCGCGAGAATATTTTGTGGGAATATTCCATGGAATATTCCGGAATATTGCGGCAGATATTTTTTTAATAAAAATATTTTTCATAAAGTCAACTTTTGGCATTTTTTAATTGAAATTGGCGAATTTTTAAAGTTGAATATCTTACGCATACGGCGTCGGTTTTTAGTGCCGTTCACGTCTCTGGGATCATCTTTCCGAGCTATTTCCGGTTGATCTAGTTTCGGAACAATTACATGTACAAATTCATTTTGAGCATTTTTCTACAAGACTTGATCTCTGATCACCTCTCACCTTTTCCTCAACAAAAATACAATCTCAACCTTCGTTCTAATAACAAAAAATAAATAGTGTGCATAATTTTTAGTCTCTAGCTCTCCCTTTCTCTCCGTCTCTCTCCTTCCCTCCCTCCCTTTCTTTCCTTGTCCCTACCTCTCTCTCCATGTCTCCCTCCATTTCTTCCTCTGTCCTCAATGGAAAAAACAAGAATCCAAACCCAGAGAATTGGATACCCAAATATTTATGGCTTTCCATCCAAGTTGCTAAACCCCCTAACCTTCCATTAGAATCGAAGGACAGAAAACTCCACCCCTTTAGTAGGCCTTCTAGAAAAATGACAACATAAACACCATGTCTTGACAATTGTCACCCTACGACTTGGAGGATGTGTTGCAAAGAGGGAGTTGCACCATTTAGCTTTTCTGAATGCCCAAAACCTCAAATCAAAAACCCTTTTCTAACCTAATATGTCCTTTCCTCTAGATGGATAGTCCTAAAGCAGAAAAGGGAAGCTTATAGTTTTTAGCAGTGCCCATACCTATGGCCTACACCTAAAAGGTATTCCTTCATAACCCAATATCGAATACACTCCACCCCAATCCCGATATCCATGCCCTTATAAGCCCTTCTATGAGGTCCATATTAACCAAAAATATGGGTGTATGTATTTATCCCCATCTCTAAATATGTAGATTCATGGGCTAAATAAGATCCCAATGAGTTACCTATATCTTTGAAAATTAGGGCATCCCAATAGGTAGGAGGGAGACTTGGAAGATGAACCTAGACTAGGGCCATATGCAGTCTCTCCCTATCTTTGCATCGAAAGAGGACATCTAGAAATTGAAAAGGATAGGATATGAATCATTTTTCTAAACCATTTATTGTACCTTCTAAGTGTACTGCTACATCTTTGAAGCACAAATGAATCTAACCTTGGGCTAACGGTGACACCTATGGAGAAAAATTTTATAATAGGTAGATTTCATTGTCTGCACACGTTTAGGGTTGAGGACACTGAATTTTCAACTTGTGCCCCACCAAGGATTTTTGGGACATTTCCTTAGTATTTTTGAATGGTGAAATTGACTCCCAAAAAATAGAAAGCGGGACTTTGTTCTTATTCTTGACACTACAATGGATTTTCCTCTTCTCCTCGCTTTCTCTTACTCCTTTTGAATCATAATTCCTTCTTATTCGCAAGTTGTTTCTCCGAAAACCACAAGACCATTCATGATGTTAGTTTTACCTTCTTCCATTGTCGAGAGGCTCTCCTCTTCTAAATTCATCGAAGGAGGGCAAGGCCGATGGCACTTGAGATGAAAGGATATACATGAAAACAATGCGGAGAGGCTTGAGTGAAGAACCCCATAGTGTTCAAAAATTAAAAAACCTAAGGAAGTAGTAACACATTGTATGTCTTCCTCCAATATGCGGGACAATAGGGAAACTAAACTTAGGTCACACACCCCAAGAAGAGTTCTCTAGCCCATGAAAAACATCCTCGAGCGAGCTAGCGAGTAAGGACCCAGAATAGTGCATGGGCTGGAGCAAGAGGTTGAAGACCCTTCGAACCGCTAGATAGTTTCCTATTGAATTCTTAACTTTTTATTTCTAAAGATGCGATAGGCCTAGAAACTATGGTATGGTGACCTTCTAAGTTGACTTTGAAATGCGAATGGATAAAATCCTTGGGACTAGAACAAATTTGTTGAAAACCCCCCTCCTCTAGTTCATAATCCACTCCTCCTCCTCCTCATGTGGGTCCAATAATAAGCAATCAACATCTCATCTTAAAAAGCATATTTGATGAGTAGTTGCATGTCTTAAAAAGGGTTTATCATGGCGACCATCTCTCTACAAAACATATATCACGTGGATAAAAAACTCATGGTTACCATTTAATCTTATCTTGCATTTTGACAATCATATTAGAGCCTAGCATTGTCTAGGTACGGCTTCACTCTTTGTCAAAAACCCTACAACGCTTTCTTCGCACGCAATTTTTCCATGGGCATACAGGGTTTCTCTAGTGTTAATTCTTCTCCTATGGTAAAGATGTTGTAATGTTCTCTTTAACATTTTGAGTCTAGTCAAAATAAAATAAAAATTAAAAACATAAAATTTATAATTAAACCAATCTAGATCTATCTTAACTCTAGATCTACCAAAGGTCTAGAGGAAGAATCAAATATCTTGAAGTTCAAAGACGTCTTTAGATTTGATCTCTAGACACTTAATAAATTCGAAATGAAGATGAATCTAAATTAATCATATAAAATGAAAAAAGATAAAAAAACATAAAAAAATAAATTGATTTGCAAACTAAACATAGTATCCACCTTTCTTTTGAAAAATATTAAAAGTGTTTACCATATTCGAATAACTTTTAAGAAATTAAATAATTTAATTATATTGGAATTATTATATTGTGATAAACGTTTTTTACCCTTCCGATTAAAATGATTTGAGTCATCCGAAAACCATTTTCCCACTCGATTTAAATTTCAAGAGGGTATTGTCATGGAGGATTGGCGGGCAAACTAAACGGGGGCAAACTGAACACAGAGCATTTTGTTACCAAAACAGTAGAGCAGAGCTAGAGCTACATGAGGGGAACCTTAACACCCTCTCATTGATATAGAATGCATTGAAGAGTTCGACTCGAGCAAAGATGAAGACGCGATTATTCAGTTTCAAGAAGAAGAAGGCAGCCCCTCCTCCATCTGTTGAGAGGCATACAAGAAGGTAAGAGTTTAAGAAATTATTGCATGTATAATGTAGCTGCTGTGCCATGGAAATCAGAAATTAGACCATCATCTGTGCACTCTCGCAAGACAGGGAAAACTCCACAAGGAATGTTCGTAAATGATGACCACTCCTGAATTTGAGCTTGGGAACCTCTACAGCAGCAGTCTCTGGTTCCTGTGCTTATCGCTTCTTCCACATCACCATTTTCTTGAGCTCTTCAACCTTCAATTCCACCTTTGATATCCCTGATTTTCTCACAAAATCAACAACACTCTCAATAGTGGCTACACCCTGCTGCAAGGTGAACTGCAAACACTGTTGCTTAACAATGTTAGTGAACTCCATATCAAAGTTTAGCCCTGCGTACCATGCATCTCCATTTATCTCCTTTGAAGGTGTCAATTCTACTAGCATATACACCTTCATTGCTCGGTTAGAAACACACTTCACCCCTTTTATTAAGCCACGAGCTTCTATATTTTTCAATGCTTTGTTAACCTGTGGCTGCTGTAAATTTGTTTCTCTTTTCATATCTTTTGTCCATATACCCATATTTCCAGCATTTTTTATGACTTGATATATGAGCATATCTTCAGATGAGAGGCCCTTAAACCTTACAGATTCTTCTTTCGTCTGTTGCTTCTAAACTATGAAATCACCCTGCTTGAAAACCTGGAGTTGACAATTTTGAAGCAGGGCATTGAGTGCCTGAGATCTAACATTGAGATCAACATCTTTAAGATTTTACTCCATGATTTTATATGTCAATCCATCAGAGAAAGTATTGAAAAGATCCAATATTCTATTGATGATAGTAGCCATTTGTGAAGCTGATGTTGCGATCTCTAAGATCTTCAAAATTGTAATGGGCTTCGAACCCTAGAACAGTATGTGCATTTGCAGTGTCTAATTATCCCGATTTCCCCATTTAGAGTATGGGCTTCGAACCCTAGCCACAGTATGTGCAATGCGTGGCCTCAAGCAGAAACCAAAACTGTATGTATATATGCTCTGCATTTTGAACATTTGTGTGGCTATTACTATGTTTTGATCACAGAAAACAAAATTATGCACAACTAAATTTTGATAATTTGGATACCAAATGTAGAATTGAGTGATGCCTGAAGCATTGTTTGGTGGGGGACAATTTCTAACCAGTGGATTCAGTTTCGAACTACTTTATGAACAGTCCTAACTTATTTTTCAGTTTTTTTCGTGTCAAACACATCAATGTCCTTTTCCAACATATATTATTATCATTTACTCATGCAACCTGCTGTGCATAGGGTTTCAATGTTTCATTTTCTAGTTGTCACTGCAAAGGCAACCATGCCCTCCTTTTTCCAAGCATATCTAGCTATAAAATTTTTGCCTTATTGTTTACAAAAGGGGTAGGTAGGTGTCATTTATTCGACTCTTTATCATCATTACTCACAAGTTAATTCAATGATATCCTGCATCCCATAGATTTAATGTCTTAGCTTCCTATGATCTATCATAGCCCAGATTCTCATGGTTTGCTTTTAGAGCCAAACATTTTGCAAAGATTCATCTTTTGGTGAACATCATGAAACCTTCTTTAGAGATTTTGATGTGCTCTTTTGATTTTGAGTTTGCATTCTTGAATTTGAAGTGTGCTTTGAATTTTCTTTAACTGTTCCTTCACATGAATTGTATTCAATTTCTTATTGTCTGTCCAAACACGAAAGAGCTATAGATAAAAACCTGTTGATGTATGTTGTATTCGGTGCTGCTTTCTAACTTGTAATCCAAGGGACTTAATGCGATAATCCACTGTATCCAGGAACATGGATCTGTGCTTCTATCACCAATGAATGCTTCAACTTACTGTTATTATTTTGGCACTATGAACGGAACTTTTCCAGATGCTTACTTTGAGATTGCTTATGCCTGGCATGTGATACTGATTTGTTTGTCCATTTTTTTTGGGCCAGGATTATTTGGAAAATGCATCAACTGTGACATTGGATATACTGTACTTTTAGAACACGCACTTGCGGAGAGGGACCGAAGGTATGTTTTTTCTTCTTCTAATTCTTGTTTTAGTTTGATTCATATCCTTACCACAAGAATAAACTATGTGGTATTTGAATGAATAGTTGTTTGTGCTTGTATCGAAATATGTGAGATGCTCTACACCTTGCTTGGGGTGGGTGGGTCCGTCAATAGTTTATTTGCATGTAATTACATTTAATATATACTATGTGTTAGGTGCATCGAATATAATATCCCAAATCCATCTAATTCTAGTTTCGATAGGGTCAATATTTCATATCTTGAGTTCAGAGAAATGACTGATATATTAAATATTGAAATTTGAGATATTCAACCTCGAGCTTTGGAACATTGATGTGCATATCAAACACAATTTTAGATGTGTCTGTGCTAGTGTATACTGATTTCCATTTGATATTAGTGCGAGTAATCTCATTTGTCGTGGAGCTGACTCTGTTTAGTTTGGAGGCTTTGCAGGTTTTTGTCATTTGGGTCAGAAATGAAAGTGTGCATTTTGATATTCAGTTTCGTTTTGCTTTGTATATTTGTTACTCTTTGATGTTATTTATTTGTGGGAAGCATAGAGAATGAATGGAGTTAATGCATGCCATTGGGTTCTTAGTCTATTTCTGATTTGTATACTGTGAAAATTTCTGAGCACAAAAATCCTACTGCTAAATATTGATTTACTTCTCCTACTTGTTTTATTATGCACAAGTTATTTAACTGAAAATATTCAAAAAAATTCAAGGTAAACACAACTAGCAACCTACACAAATACAGATCATTTACTGAACATCACGCACATATGACAAAGGACACAAATTTTTCAGACAAATGTCCTCGGAAAACCCAATGCGGGAAAATCGGTGCAACAGATATGAGTGTTTATTATTATTAAGCAACAATATTCTGAGTACATATAGGGTGCCATAATCCGGCTCACCCAACAGAGAAAACCTTGGCTACAAAGAAAATGTGAGTTTTACCTCACTCTCGCAAGTCCTGGCTGATCTGGATGAGCCACTAGTGAAACCCCAACTAGCTTTGCACAATCTATACGCTGCCACTGTGTAAGGTTGTGTGGCGCTAACTGAGGGACTACGTCACCCTTGCTCTGCGCTGATCAACTTCTACCGGAGTACGGTTTCAGCCCTGCTGGCTCAGAAACCCTAGTCTCTAGTTGAATTTCAGACTTTCCTTGGAGGCTTTGCGCTGCCCCTGCGTGGGCCTGCATCACCCTCTATAGGGATTGCGTCACACCCTCTGATGGTTGCACTACCTCCACTACGTCTCTATTGCCCTTGCTCTGCGTTGTACTCTTGTTCCTCTTGACCAATCACTGCATCCACCCCTCACTGCTTCTCTAAATCACTCAGATCTGATCTTCGTCTGAGCACTGCTCTGTCAGAAGAATTCGATCTATTAGATTCTGTATGTGTGTTCTCCAATTGACCCCAAGCCCTTCCTTTATACTTTTCTCGTTGACAAATCAATGGCTGTGATCTTATCACTAATCAATGGCTAAGATTAAAAGAAGCTTGATCCATGTCACTTAGAATGTTCTCATCACATGTGTAAATTAATTCACTTTAATTTTTTCAATTTCCCTAAGTTAGACTTATGGTCCCCATTAAAAAATTTAATTATTTGAATAAATTTTACACCAGATGGAATTTCTCCAAATGCTTTTCTGGGTCTTGGAGATCTCATGTGTTCTAGCCCCTCCACAAAGTTTTGGAGTTAGAGCACATCCGATGCTACCCCAAAATCTCAACACTCCCTCTTAGCAAGGAGTGTGCTCTAGCAATAGTTCCCCACTGAAGTGTCACCTTGATCTCTGGCATCAGTCTTTGCACTGATGCTTGGACTGCTGACCTCCATCCACTACGATGTTGCTCTTTGTACTGCTACCCATGTCACTACCAATGACACAGCCACATCTGTACTGCATCTCCCTCTCAAATTGTTGCATCATGCTGCCCATAGCACTGCCACTGCTAACTGCTGCACTGCAACTCAGTGGCTGAGAAGTAAGCAGTTGAAGGACCACCACCCAATCACCAGATAAGTCAGTCGGGCTGCATCTCATCACTGAAGCACCCTCTGTTGCTACACTGCGCTGTCTCTCTGAAGCTCTGCGATGTCTGCTGCACTGTACTATGTAAGCATTGCCTTTGCGCTACTGTCTCTCATCTGCGTTGCTCCAAACTTCAGCATCCCAACACTGCGTCTAATTCTCCATGATTTTCTGCACCCAATGCTCCAGTCATGCTATTATTGCCTTAAGGCTCTCGTAGCTCGTATGTGATCCAAGAGTTTGTGAAACTCAAGGATCCTGCCTTCCCATCTGTAGCTGCTCTACAAATCTATATTGCCCCACCTCTTCTCTCGAGACATTAGCACTCATGGCCACATTATCCTCACTACCACTGTCCCCTCTAGTTGTTACTACCTTGGAATCTGAAGCTTCCTTGTCCTTCCTCTTAGGAAAAGTGTTGGCGAAGTGTCCAATTTCGCCACATCTAAAGCACCAGACCTTGGATAGGTCCTTCTTCTTCCCTTGCTACCGTTGTCCCTTTGATGCTAGGGTTGCATCTCCCTCCTCCTCCTGTCGAAGGATAGCTCACATGTCACCCCAATTTGGGAGTTGTGCTTTGCCCAATATGCTTTTGACAAAGGTCTCCCACTCATCAGTGACTGCATTCAGGGTAGTCCTCACCAAGAGCCCTTCATCTGGAGTTTCCCTCATGGAAATCAACTGATCTCAGATCGTTTTCAATATGAAGAGGAAGGGATAAATCTCCTCTCCCTTGTGCATTTGGAACATCTGCATTTGGTTCTCTAGAAGCATCTTCCGTTGGACAAAGCTGCCTTGATACAACATGGTCAAAGATTTCAACATATCATGTGTCGTCCTCTTCTCGAAAATGTGTGGTACCACATGATCCTTCACCCCATCCATGATCAAGCGCTTTTCTCGCGCCTGATTTTCGTTGAACTTATTTAGAGTGTTCACATTGGTGGGCACAACTAGGACATTTTTCACGTGGTCTCTGATACCGTACTCCTTTAGGACTGTTAGGATTTTGGCCTTCCAAATCACAAAGTTAGACACACCATCCAACCTATCCTGATCTCTCAGTCCGTATGGGGCCATCTCTACTCAAACTGTCGAAATAGATACTCTTCTCCCTTCTACTACTGCTGCACTCAATAGAAGACCGGATCTGGGTTTCTTGGTGTTAGAAACCCTCTAGATATACTGCTCCCTCTGACAACTAATTTCCCTCTCGAAAATCCTTCGCCAATTCTGCTGAATCAACCCTCTACGATCACCCTCTTGATCGAATCTCAGAGCTTTAAAAATCCAGAAAACTAATTGGTAAGGAGGCTTTAAAAATCCACTTGTCATATTATTGCATATTTTATTTCAAATTTACACCAAAAATATCACTGTAATCTTCTAGAGTTACAAAATCGTAATATTATTTTAATACGTTCCTACATACAGGGAATCAACAGGATTACTTTTATTTTCATAATATCAAATGTATGTTTGACAAAAGTCTCTATCACTATATCCTTGCTATCCACAACATCAACTATTTTCTGTTGAGCAGCATCTTCAACCACTTCCTTACCAATACAAGACATGTTGAATCCATATACATTTCCCAAAACGATAGACTAGTTCCACCTTTTCCAACACCAGCCACATACATCTTAGCTATGTTTGGAAGGATTGCTCCACCAGGTTTCAACCAATGATCACAAGCATAAATAACTGAGCTGAGCAATGATTCATAAAACATGCATTATCCCATCCACTCACTAACTATCCCATCTACACTTTGACTTTCAATTACCATGCAGTTTTTAATATCTTCTATCATGTTGTGGACTACAGTAATAACTCCATGCGAGTTTTGATTTTTGGCATTTTCACTTTCTTCTTTGAGCATGTTATTTTGTTTTCCAGCTTGAAAAGCTACAAATTCCATCTTCTTAGTTGCTTCAATTGCAATTACTTTTACAGCTCCTACTTAAGATTCTTTTACAACTCCTACCTAGCTAAGATTCTTTTATGACTCCTACCTAATGACCACCTCCAAATGTTTATTTTTCATTAATTTTGGGGGAGAGGGATTTTTTGGTGTATTGAACGGGGAAAGGGGAAATAAGGGTATCATGGATGGGTAGAAGTGAGAGTTACTGAAATCTATAATCCTAAGATTAGGGAATGAGATGGGGCCTTATGACCTGAGGGCAGAGGGGCTAGTGGGCATAGAGAGAAGCCAATAAGAGAAATTGATAGGGGGAACCCCAATAGTTGTGATAAGGGGACTAGGGGCCCTATTATCACAACCCATAAGCCCTTAACCCATAACCACTAAATTCCCTATCCCCGTAACCCCCAAACCATAATCCTTTAACCCCTACACTTATAACTCATAACCCATTAAACCCTTGATCCCTTAAACCCTAAGCCACTAAACCCTTAACCCCTAACTGCTAACTTAGAATCCCTTAACCACCCTTAAAAGTCACGACAATCCCTCCCCAAATGTCATTAGAATTAAACTTTTAGATGTGGTTGTTAAGTGACCGCCTCCAAATGTCAAATTTTCATAAGTTGTATAAGCAGTAGAAGTCCAGTGCCTAATTTGATACTACTCCATGATAACTTTGATTAGTTTGGACGTGAATTGCATTTCATGGTCGGTAATGACCTCTCTTGGCACACCGAGCCTGGTAAAAATCTCCTCATAAAGAAAATTGACAATTTCCCGTTCATTTGCTGGAGCCAGCGCCTTGGCCTCGACCCATTGTGTAAAATTGCCAGTGAACACTAGAATATATTTCTTCTTTCGGGACATTTGCGAGATCAGGTCTACAAAATCAAGGGCCCACCTTTTGAATGGTTTGACCGATACTTGGGGTTGTAACGACATTTTTTTCACTTGAACTGGCCTCCCCATCCTATAGTAGTTATCACATTGGCTGGTATGGGGGATGATTAATCAAAAGGGCTTGAAGTGCCATTGCATGGGGCTTCATTTGATTCAATTCCATGTTGCGTATTTTTTTATTAAACAAATGGTACCCATGGTGAGGAGGTCTTTACCTTTTTAATTGAATGAAGAAAATGTCAAGGGAGAGGGCGCCATTAGGTTTTCCCATTGAACCCTAATTCGCCCAAATTCAAATTCACTCCTTCATGTTCCATTGTATTTGATTCTTGGTTGTTTTCCCCGAGCACATGATATACATAAATGGAAGAGAATTAACTATTATATGATGAATAAGGAGTTTAAAATCACCAACAACAATCAAAGAAGAAAAATGATGTTCTTTTGTCAACATTAATCCTTCATTGAACCTCAATTCACCCAAATTCTAATTCACTCCTTCATTTGCCATTGCATCTGATTATTGGTTGTTTTCCCCGAGCACATGATATACATAAATGGAAGAGAATCAACTACTATATGATGAATAAGGAGTTTAAAATCGCCAACAACAATCAAAGAAGAAAAATGATGTTCTTTTGTCAACATTAATCCTTGAAGTAATGCATATGCTTCCACTTGATTGCTTGAGATTGATCCTATTCCCCATACATAAAACAATTCTATTTTTCCTTTGGGACAAAGGATAACCCCTTCTACTACATTATGTTTTCTAGTTTGTGACAATTTCTTCTCCATACTAGGTATAAAAAACCTCACCATTTTTTTTTAAATTGTGGGAAAACTTATCACAACTCAATGGCCAAACCAAGAACAAGGACAATCATCACTGGTTGTTATCTGCTAATGCAGGTTGACTCATCACTATTATTCAAGTAAAACCACACCACCTGTAATTACCTGCTAGTGGTCCATAATGGGACAAACTTTTACTCTTGCGAGATGCCTCTAGGTCATGGGCCATTGACTTGTTTCCTTACATTTGAACAAGATGAGTATGATGCGCAACTAGCTCATTCCAAACCCGATAAGAGGAGTATGAGGCCCATGTATATAACTAGTCCTTGAATATTTATATGAATATTTTGTTTCATTTCTTCTATCTTTGAAGGATATTGACAATTTTCGAGTAGACATGGCTTCTCGAGCAATGAAGAAGCATGCACGAACATCAACCCTCAAAATGGCATCGGTGAAAACCCCAAACAAGACCCTTAAGAGTGTCAAGAAGGCCTTGCTGATGAAGCCTGAGCCAAAAGTTGTTGAAAATGTCGAGAAACTAAAAAACCAACTCCTATGGAGGACATCAGAATTGTCGAGGTTCCAGTAAAGAAATGGAAAAGCAAAAAAATTGGGAAGTTAAAAAAGCAATGCCAAAAATTTCGTCGCTCCTAAGAAGCCAACCCCTCTGAGTGAATTTGGGCCCAACAAAGGTAGAGTTTTAGGGTCTATCTTATAAACATATCAAGTTGTTTGTTAGGGTTTAAATTTGTGCGTATGAAACGATTAGGATATGTTAATTAGAATAATTTGAGGTTTAATATTTTGTCACCATGATATTAATTGATTTTTGTTTTATTAAGAAAATGTATCATCTTCTTGTGTTTCAGATTTTCGTATATATAGAAAAATGATTAGCAACACTCTTGGTTTATAGGGTTACACAATTTTTGTGCTATTTTGATCTTGTGCCAAAGTTTGCGCAAATTATCTCCATCATGCACTAGGGTTCTTACATGGTCTTCTTGCAACTTGTATCGACTACCCTCTCGAATCCTGTAGCCAAAACCCCAACTAGGATATGGGCGTATATTTTTTATGAGAGTGATCATCAAACTCAACAATATATCATAGGTTTATCATTACTAAAACTGAAAGGAAATTTTTAGTTAATCTAGGTACATGTAAAACACCATTGAGCTCAAAGATATCACCCAATGGCATTTGGAGTGAGATAGATCCCATTCTTGCTGTTGCATATTTGAAATCATCATCAAACATCCACTTGTATGCTTGCCTCATACTCTTGAAGTTTCCCAAAGGCCATATGTTTGGATGCTCCACTATCCATGTACCATCTGACACCATCATGGAGAAGTATGTCACAAGCTTGAATGAAAGCTCATCCACTCTAACAAATATTGTTTCTGTTGTTATTGCTCACCCTTCCCCTTCTTTTGAGGACACTAATAAGCATAATTGTCAAACTCTTGACACATGAAACACTTGATATGGCCCAAGCATTTCTTACCATTGATTAGAGGAACCTGAATTCTCTTTCTCTCCTGCTGACCTATACTAGGTCCCCTTTTTTTTCTGGCATTCAATATATTTATAGTGAGGGTTAGAATTTTTCTCTTTCATCTCTATACCTTCAACTAGCTCTAGTTTGTATTTTCTTGGATAAAATCATGCCATAACTTCTCAAGAGTCAAAAGTGGAAATATTTCTCGGGCATAGGCACCTTAGACATAAGGTTTCCATGAAGATGAAAGCCCATTCAAGGTTGTGTACCGAATCTTCATGCTTGAGCTCTTTTCAAGTTGTTGCACATTGATCATAGAGTTTATTAATTTTTATCAAAGACGTGGCTGCAGTATCTATTTTGTTGATTTATGTGGCTCTAAGCTTGATCCTTAGAAGCATATTTCAATTGATGTTCTCACCCCGATATATAGTGAAGATAGCATCAAACATCCCGTTACTGATGGTTTTACTGATAATGTGTGGGATCCTTCATGGAGTCCAGGATGACTTGCTTTGTTTTGGCCATCTTATTTTTATTTTTTTGTCAACTTTATAGATTTGTAGGTCGTTCAACTTTGTTCTTTACAAATGCCAAAGATCATTATCCTCCAACAACATCTATATTTTCACTTTCATGGTATGAAATTGGAGGGACCTTATAATCTGTCTTCGTATCTAAGATTGAATGTAGTAAAAATAATACTCTTGGATTACACCGTTAGAAAAAATAGATCAAGTACCTAAAGACAAACTATCATAGGTCCATAGTTCTTTTCTCAAGCATGAATCCAAGGCATCCCACTGTTGAAACCTTCTGACAACTTCCTATCCCAAGTAGAAGTCTGGGGTTATTGGGAGGCTTCAACAAACATGCTCTTTAGCTATGAGAATTCCATTGGATTCAAAGGTATCTCACAAAATGTTTCCCTTATACTATCAGTCTCTTCTCTTTTCTTTGTGTGGTTAGTCACTTCTCTTTTCATTTTGTGGGTCACTCCTTTTAGCCCCAAGTACATCACAGTACTCCAGGTTCAAGGTGTAGGATAAAGAATACAGAGGAGTGGAATTTGTTCCATCTTTTTATGACTACATCCCTTAGGGTGCCAAACAAAAGTGGGCCCCACTCCTTAAGAAAATGTTGAATTCTTTCCAACAAAATGTTGACACCCTCCAAAATGTCACATCAATATCCCAAAGTAATAAAAAATCAACAAGTGGCTCCATTATGGAGAGAAAATATCGACTTGATCACATCAAGCCTCGTGAAGAATGGTAATTCTAATCCAAATTGTCTTTTGAAGTTTGCCACTAAAGACTGAACCATGGAAGATAATTTTGTCCTCGTTTCTACTAATTGTTTAAACATGATATAGTCAAATTCAAATCTGGTTTCTCCAACCTTTAGAGTTGAAGATCAGCAAATTGTCGGTATACTGCTTCAGCATGTTGGTGGGTAGCAATAAAAATTTGAATTTTTATTCCATTTTCACTCACAATTTTCATCCCTTGAACTTCAAAAATGATATATTTCATAGGAAAATTTAACCTATGAAGCAAACAGGGTCAAAAAAATATGGTCTGTTACTTTGCGTGAGCATTTTCTTTGATCACCTGCATGACATTTGAAGGACCAATGATCTTAATTGCTTCTGATTTTTTAGCACCCCAATCAATTTCCTTCTCCTCCCCTGCAGTTGCTATAGCCCTCAAGAAGTATGGAACTGCAGGAGATAGAGTCATATTGGTCTAACCATCAGAAATATAATGGACAAGCCATTACAACTCCAAAAAGTACCAATTAGTTCTAGAATTCTTTGTAGCTAATCTCTACTTTAGAAAGAGTAGTGTGTAGTTTCTCGAAGTTTGGTCCCTTGTACCTCCTAGGTGTTTCATTGACCACCTTAAGCATGTCTTTAAGACACATTGACCACACTATATTGAAGGGTATACCACATGAAAATTCATAGCCATTACAACTCCAACAAGCACGGATTGGTCTTAGAATTATCTCTACAGTGAATCTCTCCTTTCATAAAATAGTAGTGAATACTTTCTCAAAGTTTGGCCCCTTGTAACCCCTATTTTCTTAACCACCTTCAGCATGTATTGCCAATATTTTGACCACATTACATTGAAAGGTGTTCCATATGCAAATATGGCCCTGGAAACTCTATTTTCCGTCTCATCCTTTCACCAATATAACATTTTTTGCCAAGGGTCCACTATTAAGTCACTTGCATGGATCTTCAACGGTTAAGGGAACATGTTATCCCTGTTTTGGGATTTCTTGCTTGCTTGGGAAACTTGGACAAATAGGCTTCATCATGTTCCCTTTGAAATTAATTTCTTTTTAGGAGACAGCTTCACAAAACTAAACTTGTTCAAAGGGTGTTTTAGGAAAATGGATTTTAACTCTAGTGTAGGACACACTATAAGCCAACTTAATTGCTGCAATTCTGCAAGCATCTTCCACCAAAGGCTTATTTTCCTTCTTCCCTATCTTTGTCATATTGGTCTAACCATCAGAAATATAATGGACAAGCCATTACAACTCCAACAAGTACCAATCAGTTCTAGAATTCTCTGTAGCTAATCTCTACTTTAGAAAGAGTAGTGTGTAGTTTCTCGAAGTTTGGTCCCTTGTACCTCCTAGGTGCTTCATTGACCACCTTAAGAATGTCTTGAAAACACATTGACCACATAAACATTTCTCATATTGGTCTAACCATCAGAAATATAATGGACAAGCCATTACAACTCCAACAAGTACCAATCAGTTCTAGAATTCTCTGTAGCTAATCTCTACTTTAGAAAGAGTAGTGTGTAGTTTCTCGAAGTTTGGTCCCTTGTACCTCCTAGGTGCTTCATTGACCACCTTAAGAAATTCTTGAAAACACATTGACCACACTATATTGAAGGGTATACCACATGAAAATTCAAAGCCATTACAACTCCAACAAGCACGGATTGGTCTTAGAATTATCTCTACAGTGAATCTCTCCTTTCATAAAATAGTAGTGAATACTTTCTCAAAGTTTGGCCCCTTGTAACCCCTATTTTCTTAACCACCTTCAGCATGTATTGCCAATATTTTGACCACATTACATTGAAAGGTGTTCCATATGCAAATATGGCCCTGGAAACTCTATTTTCCGTCTCATCCTTTCACCAATATAACATTTTTTGCCAAGGGTCCACTATTAAGTCACTTGCAGGGATCTTCAACGGTTAAGGGAACATGTTATCCATGTTTTGGGATTGCTTGCTTGCTTGGGGAACTTGGACAAATAGGCTTCATCATGTTCCCTTTGAAATTAATTTCTTTTTAGGATACAGCTTCACAAAACTAAACTCGTTCAAAGGGTGTTTTAAGAAAATGGATTTTAACTCTAGTGTAGGACACACTATAAGCCAACTTATTTGTTGCAATTCTGCAAGCATCTTCCACCAAAGGCTTATTTTCCTTCTTCCCTATCTTTGTCACATACTTCTATAGAGGGAAATCAACATGAGATTCTGAAAACTATTCAGCAAATCAGCAACATAAGTTGGGTGGAAAATCACAGAAAATATGCACTTAAACGAAATCAGCAAAATAGTTTTGGAAAATCACAAAACCAAAAGAACTACTTGGAGATGTAAAATATGAATTTAAACGAAAGAGGGAAGCCCTTGCCTTACACCATATGTAGCATGGATCTGAGCGCAAATGTTGTAGACCCACATCAAGGCTGATTTGTAACTAACATAACATATATGTGGGTTTGGTGATAGTGGCAGATTTTTCATTTTTAAGAGCCATGGAATGAATTATGAAGGATTCAGTTTTGAGACCATGCAGTCTTCTAAACAATTCCAGTAAGAACTAAATAGTGGATTATAAATTGCAAATAACCACAGTCCACAACCAAAAGAGAAACATGCATATACCACATGAAAACCACAACTACCAATAGAAGAAGTTAGATATAGTTCTTCTACTGTCCCATCCAATTTTTGAAGACATCTTTTGGATGGAAATCTCATTGATTTATGTAACCTGTTATAATCCTTTCATCTTGCCTCGGAAGAACACCACAAAAGAGTTCTAATGAAGTAGTCTTACACCAACATTAGATAGAGACAATTTGCATTGAAAACTTTGGATGAAAATTCGAATAAATTATGTTATATCCTTTTCATAAAATCTTCTAACAGAACACCAGCAGAGTTTGTAAGGAACTATTATTACACCAACATAAAGAAATGTGAACTATGGTACATCAACATATAGAAGCTGCCTGTAGTTCCTGATTTGTTCCCCCTGATTCCTGAGTATTGAAGAAATCTTGTAATGGAATCATCTTCAAGGAATCCTTCTTCATGCTCTTAATAACCTGAACAGAAGTTAAAGCTCCAGCAATTGTGGTTATGATAGGAATTTTATATGCTAATGCCATTTGTCTCAACTTCCGCCCATCTATTTGATCTAATGCATCTCCTAAATTTGCAATCACCAGTAACTGAATCTGACCATTTGCAATCATGTCATCTACATGTGGGCGCTCTTCATGGAGTTTCAAAACTCTTTCCACTGGAATTCCTTCCATTTTCAACAAACTGGCTGTGCTAGTTTTTGCAACAATTGTAAAACCAAGTTCAATGAATATGTTTGCAATTGTTGGGAGTCTTGGTTTGGTGAAATCACTTAAACTTAAAAATACCGTGCCTACAAGAGGAAATTTTTGATTTTCTGCAATTTGTGCCTTGGAAAATGCTATAGGAAATTTAAATTCTATGCCCATCACTTCTCTAGTGCTTCGCATTTCAGGACCAAGAACCACATCACAGCCTTGAAAATTTTCAAATGGAAGGATTGCTTCCTTGACAGATACGTGACTTGGAATAACTTCCTGTATAAAACCAAAGTCTCGAAGAGATTTTCCTGACATAAGAAGCATGACATACTTTGCTAAGGGGTGGCCAATTGCCTTTGAGACAAAAGGTATTGTTCGTGATGCTCTAGGATTTGCTTCAAGAAGGTAAACTTCACCAGCAGGTGTGATTGCATATTGTCAATTCATCAGTTCACAGACGCCAAGCCTCTTTGCCAATTTAGATGTCCATGATCTAATGACTGACAAGTATACAAGTGACACTGTTTCCTTAGGAATAGAACAAGCTGAATGACCAGAATGCACACCTGCTTGCTCAATGTGCTCCATGATACCACCAATGACCACACTACCTTTAGAATCTGTCAAATAATCTACATCGATATCACAAGCATCTTCCAGGTACTTATCAACGTGTACTGGCCTTTCTAGGTCCACTTCTACTGTAGTTTCTAAGTAATGCTTCTATTTGTCATCACTGTATACAATTTCCATTGCATGACCACCTAAAATATTAGAGGGCCTGACAAGAACAGGATAGCCAACCTTTCTTGCTATTGCCAATGCATCCTCATCACTCTTAGCAATACCACCTTGAGGTTGCTTGACTTTTAGCTCATCCAACATTACATTGAACTTCTCCCTATCTTCAGCAGCATCTATTGAAGTGGGAGAAGTCTCCCAAATTCTTAAAAGACCTTCCCCACTTGCACCCACGGGCTTAAACTCATCGAGGTATTATTCTATGGGTAGAGCTAGATTCAAAGGTGTTTGCCCTCCAAACTGTACAATTATACCATCGGGTCTCTCTTTGTCAATGACATTCAAAACATCCTCTACTGTAAGAGGCTCAAAGTACAGTCTAACACTAGTATCGTAATCTGTAGAGATAGTCTCAGGGTTTGAATTCATCATGATGGTTTCATATCCTACATCCTTCGAAGTGCAAGCAACCTTAGAAAAATTCCATAGAGGTCAATAATTAGCCATTCAGATAGAGGAAAATACTCTAGCGAATAATGTAGATGAGTTCAGCCACAAAACCAATCGAGGTTTATCCCTCAGGTTATCTGAATACCCTCCTATTCTAGGGCTGAAATAATATCAAACAAAGGTTGTTCTTGTGTCTCAAATAAGCCAAATAATAGCCATTAGGGTCGAGACTCAAATAGCCACAATTCTTAAGTGAATAGTGCTAAAGAATGTCCAAAAGAATCCATAGTCATTAGTCCTCAAATGTGCATGTAGTATACCTTGGAACAGGGTGTAATCGACCTCAGATTAGCCTGAGAAAGGGTCAAAATTCAGCCTCTGAGGTTGCCTTAGATGACACAGATGCAAGCCTTAGAAAAACACAGAAATTTACCTTAGACTTAACATGAATTCATCCTCTTCTCCTCTGAATATCCATGCAAAAAAAAACATAAAAACGAAACCTAAAATCACAAGTAGAATGGCCTCTTTCTTCTTTTTTGCGCTCTGCCCCAGGCTTAAAAAATTTAGAGAAAACAATCTACTTGCCAATTCTCTCTTTTGGAGAGCAGATATGTTTCTTTGATAGTGGTCGTGGATTATTTTTTGATATTATTGAGTACAAATGTGCCTCTAAAAATCATAATCAGTATGCCTTGCTCATGTATGTTATGGATGAGATTGCCTTAGATAATATGATATGGATCTAGGTGATGGACAAATTGGAACCTTGTAGATGGCATGTGTATGCCAATGGCCACTAGCAACCTGAGTATGCATCTTACGTTGCAACCTAGAAACCTAGAAGCTGAACTTTATCAATTTATAATATTTATAACCATCTACTAAGACTTGAAACATAAGATTTGAACTTTATCAATTTGACAAAACTTATAATATGACAGTCTTCTCTACATGGGCTACATGCTAGATGTCACCGTACACTACTTGAAGGTTGGAAGGACAAGTTTTTCATTCACAGTTTTGTCTATACCTAATTTTTTCTTGTCCATTTTCTTCTCTTTGTAGTTTGATCTAATGTTAACTTTTAAGTGTTGTACTTAACAAATATGCAAACTCTCTTTAACATGCCCCTTTTGAGAAGTTGTTTTTTGTAAACCAATCATGCACTAATATGGAAATTGGAACTGATAATATGCTTCCCTATCTTTCTTGTAAATATTAGTTAGGGATCAACCATAGGATAGTTGTTTCTTGCTGGTAAAAAGGTATTGAGTTTGAAGGCACAACTCTGAACTTAAAACACCCTTAATTGTAAATATTTCTAGCTTTAATGGGTACCTTATGCCCTATTATTAAGGTGTTGCAAATTATGATAGAAATTATGATTATGGGTTTAGTTAATTCTATGGTTGTCTCATAGTGGTTTTTGCTCAGACACCACATATTCATTCATTCCAAAAATTAGGAATAGGATTTCGAATGCATCATAGTTTAGAGTATGAATATTATACTTGATTGTTTTAGTTAACTGGTTCTTGTCACACGGTGATGTTTCCTCAGACACCATTTGTTCATTCATTCCAAATAGGAATGGGATTTTGAATGCATATTAGGTCAACTCACCTTGTTGAGCCATTAGATGATCCTAAATTCTTGGTCAATTGGATATGTTAATTTTCTTTTCAATTGGTGTTGTTGGGGAGGTTAATTGGGATGGCTAGAAAATTTGTTTGAAAGGACTGTAGTGTGAATAGTAATGGGTGATAGTGATGTTGGACACCTTAATCCCCATAAAAAATTCTGGTAGAATAATCACCGCTAGAGAAGCCAACATCACTAGAGGTTTGTTCTATCACTGTCATGCTGATAAAGGGTTTGGCTTATTATTTTGTAGCTTCTAGTGGGTAGTATTTTTGTTTTTGGGATATCAATCTTCCATTTGCTGAAATAAGCCATTATAGAATTTGCTACCTCCATGCAGACAAATCTTAGTTATGCATTCCTAGTAATCCATCTTCTTATGTTTGTAAATACGTCTTTCTTGTTTCCTCGGTGGAAATATTTGCTTCTGTATTTACATTAGTTCATGACATGGGTTTTATATCTAGAATTTTTCACTTCCATGACGTTTCAGTCTTTCATCTTTAGAAATTGAAGTCCTAGTATTCTGCTATTTGCGTAAATAGGTAGTTATGGATTTTGCTACCTCCCAATAATCTTTCAATTTCTTCTATATGTATTCACAATAGTAATATTTTCTTGTCTCATCGGTTATTGTAGCATATGCATAGATTAATAGAAGACTGAGATTTAGTGAATGTTTTTAGTTATAATGGTTGTTAAACTATACGATTTAAATTGGAAATGGTAACTAACTTTTATTTTCGTAAAAGTGTTTTTAGTCTTCTTTATCTTTGTAAATGTGTTGCTCTTGTTTCACAATAGGAGCAGTTGCTTTTAATAATTGTCTAGTTCGTTTGAGCAAGGGCATCCATGGTTTTGTGAAATTCCCCATTTCTAACGCTTATGCGTCTCTGGACCTTACAAATATAATTGGAGACATATATGGAGCTGGATTTAAAGATTTTATGGTGCCAAGCTAGATTTATTAAGCTGTGATGTAATCATCAGCCTCTATGCATCCATGGTTTTTTGAAATTTCCCATTTCTAGCGCTTATGCATCTTTGGACCTTACAAATATAATTGGAGATATATATGGAGTTGGAGTTAAAGAGTTTATGGTGCCAAGGTAGATTTATTAAGCTGTGATATAATCATCAACCTCTATATTTTGAATTTATGTGCCAGGGCTTATGTGATTGTCACCGAATATTTTGTTTGTAAGCCTGTAAGTATAACATTAAGTCCGTGCTTGGACAAGGCAAATACTCAGAAATTTTTTACATTGTGATCTCCTTCTTGCATATGCCTATAAGCTGGTATTGTTTACTATCACTCTTAAAGTGGGGCTACATATGATGTCATAGTTCAATACATTTTTGTAGGTTTAAACTCTACAGAAATTGCCAAGAAAAAAACAAAATTTGCATTAGCACATGCTTCAACTACACTTATCTTCCTCCTTTGTTGGTGGCTAATTGAGATCCGAACCAAACACTGTCCATTTTGTCTCCAATTATCATGACTATAGTCATTGATTTTGGTGTTCAGAAGTTGGACCTGCTGCTGCAGCCCCACTAACTAACTGCAAAGAGCCTCAGATTCATTTTGTTGCATGGCGAAATTGGCTTTCAAAGCCTGTGGCTGCCTCCAATGCTGGTACACTTGTCATCATTTGCTCTTTGAGCTTCAAATTAATCACTATAAAGTATACTTGGACTACATCCAATTTCTTCATTAGCAGATTTAACTTCTCATTGCAGCTGCAATTAAAGTGCCATGCACAACTATTGGTGCTTTCTGTTCCAGCTTGGCCTCCCCACATTGTATTCAACTTTTTCATTGCCGTGCCACACCAAGTCACTTACCCTCTGTTTGCTCCATGACCAACATATACAATTACTTGCTCCCCAAACCAACATGAAAAGCTCAGTGATGCTCAATCTAGGGACACATAATACCTCCAGATTGACTTTTTCTCTTGCACTTATTTGCAAAATTCTTGCACAATTGAGTCATACCAATCTGCAAACTAGAGACTATATTTGCACCAATAACTATCAAGCATAGGGGAAGTACATTCCTAGGCTCACTTGTGGAAAATTTCTTTCCAGGATGTTTCTTACGAGGTTGAGCCCCCAGTCATTGTTGTGAATTAGCTCTCCACATATTGCCAACAGAGTATTAGTTAGGAACTGGTCGACCTCCAACCAAAGCCTATTGCATTTAGACATTTTTCCAATTGCTAGCTCATGACAGGAGGCTGAATTAACATTGAATTTGGGGCTTTAATTTAATTTATTGAAAGTTGTAGAATTTACAATCTATAAAGGTTTCAAGATATAATTTTTAAAATTCTAATTTAAAGGGTGCTAGCTCAATGGAAGAGCACCTGCTTTACAAGCAGGACGTTGGTGGTTCGATTCCATCATGCCATGATATTCATATGGAATGGAAACGATCAATTTTTGGTGACGGAGGCTCTTTTGACCATCACCAATGAGCTTATGGTGACATTTTTCGACCCTCACCAAAATATGAAATGTTGACGGCCAACGAACGCCACCGTATATATGCATCAATAGTGACGACCATGAAAGAATCATTGTTGTTGATATGAAATGGTGAGGGTCATTGTTTGTCATTATAGTCATTATTCGTGATGGACTTTGATGTCACCAATGAGCTTATCATGACACTTTTTGACCCTCACCAAATATGAAATGGTGACGGTCAACGAACGTCGCCATATATATGCACCAATAGTGATGGCCATGAAAGGTCCCTCACAAAAAATCGTTGTTGTTCATATGAAATGGTGACGGTCACTATCCGTCATTATAATCAATATTCATGATGGACCTTGAATGTCACCACAACACATACTTTCGGCGACACCACCTTTGGTGACGTTCAATTTTTTGGTGACGGAGGCTATTTTCCGTCACCATTGCTCATATGAAATGGTGACGGTCACTATCCGTCATTATAAATCATTATTGGTGACGGACCTTGAATGTCACCACAACACCTATACTTTCGGCGATGCCACCTTTGGTGACGTTCAATTTTTGGTGACGGAGGCTCTTTTGACCGTCACCAATGAGCTTATGGTGACATTTTTCGCCCCTCACCAATGTCTCTTTTTGAGGATAAGTGATTTGCTATAAATGTGGTGATGTTGGGGATTATGTGTGCAACTGTCTGAATCCAACAAGACAGTCCTGTAGGTACTATAGACAATTTCATCATGTTATAGAAGATTGTCCTGTCTTGATTGCTAAAATGTAGGAAAAGAAGACCCCAACGCAGAATCTGTAAATGGTTCATGCTAAGATTCGTGAGGAAGATCCCTTTGTAAATTTAGTTACCAAGAGTTGTAGCTACCAATGAAGATAAAGGAAAGAAACCTACCACTGATATATGGAGCTGAAAATTACTTGAAACTAAAGAAGGCCTTAATATTCAACATGTGAAAGAAACCTTTATTGAAGAAAAAAGAGAATTCACAGAAGGAGATACTTCCACAAGTGGTAGAACATTGAAAGGAGCTAGAAGATAAGAAGAGATTAAGCCATTCTTACAAGCATGCATAAAGTTGTTGTGCAGCAAAAAGGTTGTTTAAAATTTGCAGGCATTAATATACAATTGCACAGAAAAGGAACAAACTGTAGTAGAACAACGCACAATCAAAAAAATATATAAGAAAAAGAAGAGAACAGACAGGGAGATGCATCTGACTGCACATATCAGTGCTTATGAAATGGACCAATTCATTCTAGATTTGGGATCAAACACTAATGTTCTACCTAAAAAAACATGGAAACACATGGGATAACCAAAGCTGGAATGGTCCACTATCCAAATGCATACGACTAACCAATAGAAGTTCATTCCCTTGGGAAGATTTTCGAAGGTTGTGGTTAATATAGAAGGAGTTAAGGTGTTATCAGGATTTGAAGTCATAGATATTGTAGATGATACTAATCCCTATCTTAAACTGCTAGGATTGGATTCGGCCATTGAAATGGATGGTGTTATCAACCTGAAGAAAAGAAGGGTGGAATTTGAGAACAATGGAGTTAGGGTAATCATTCCTCTGGATCCTGCAAAAGGTCAAAGGTATACTGAACCAGTGCGCACTAAGGACGATATTGATCAAATTTAAAAGCTAACTTTGCATGAGGAAGACTATATTAATCTGACAATGGATGGGAATCTTAAATGGGATAAGGATATTTCTTTCTTTTTCATACTTTGATGAAGAACTTGAGAATTGGAAGAACTGAGTCCAGGAGGTGTCGTTGCTGCATTGTAATCGTGTGACCTGCGCTATACATTGCATAACATCTGAGGTACATGATTTCCCACATTATGATGGCTCTATTGATGTAAACATGTTCCTAGGAGAGTTGGAAAGGACTGTGCTGATAACAAAAAGGTTCCATGCTTTAGATATTGGCTTGCGTACTACTCCAGCAAGATGGTGGAAAACACATAAGGAGAATATGGGATATTTGGAGGAATGTGCATAGATGATGCGACTACGACTTGAACACCTCGTTAATTAAGAGGACTTATACTCTGGCAAGGAGGATCTGTGCAGACATTTGGCCAATTGGAATCAGGTATGGGGTTTAGAACCAAGGCTTGAATGGGCCCATATGTTTATTCATACATTGGGAAAGGTTCCAACTGAATGGTACTTGGAAACAGAGCTACGCTGAGCCACTAGTGAATGGTATGCACTGGTAGAGAGTTTTATCTTTACCTTTAGCATTGACTGTGAGTTTGATATTATTAGTGAAGCTTTGATCATTAATGCACTGGTCAGGGAGACTGTGCATTGCCAACACTTGGCACTCATTGAAGTTAGGGAACCACATGTGCTCATAGGATCTTCAATTCCCTCGAATTTCAGATAGTTGCACTCCATGATGGGCCTTATGGGTTATTAAACAAAGTTCATTCCCCAGTATGAAGTGATAAATGTGCCCATGACCAGACTACTCCGAAGAGGTGCGACTTTCCGTTGGGATGATGAATTTCAAAGAAATTTGTAGTTACAAAGGGATCTGACAGATACTACACAATATGATTTGAATTACCTGGTCAACAAGCCTGTCGTGGGGGGGAATGTCTGTCAATGGTTATGCTTAGCTTTAGATTATATGCACATTAAGGTGTAGTGTGAATGCAGTATCTGTGCTAGGGGATTGACTGGTGCACAAAGGTGTCAAAAACTAGCCGTTGGAATAGTAAAATTCGATAAGACAGAATTATTACCGTTTTTAGGCGCGTCCAAGATTCATTTAATGAGGGGATTTTTCCAGATTTGGGACCATTTTTCAGTAATGAAACCTCATTAATTCCCAAGGAGTCATTCCAGATGTGCCACAAGTATAAACATGAATCATGGGGTCACAATATTTCCCTTTGCATTCTCAGTGAATTTTATGCTTTGAGATGTTTATATTTGTCTTTGCCTTTGCTGCGTTTATGTTCAAATTGGATCTCGTGTTTGAGGAATCATTGTGCCAATAAGGTTTAGGATACGTGATTCAGAGTAGAATGACTGCCACTAGACCTGGAGAAGACCCTGTTGCACAGGAGGTTCCTGTGGCAGAGACCCTTGCGCCATCTAAAACAAAGAAGGGACAAAAATATAAGACGCACAAGTCCTCAAGAGAAAAGACCCCCAGACCACACCATTCTGCTGGAGAGAAGATGAAGCAAATCATGCTTGAACTCCTAAAAACTATCGAAGAAGGAGATTATGATGTAGTATAAGTAGAACCATTCTTGCGGCTTCCATGTTACGTTTCTCTGCACAAACCTACACTGAAGGTACCAAAGGACTTGAACAAGGTGCGCACAGGTATCCAAGTGCCCCTTTTTTTTACCGAAATTGAACCTATAGATAAATAAGTTTCCCTAAGTGTGGTGGGTGCACTTATAACAATAGATGAAAGACACTTTACCTTTTCCTTAAGATAAACAGATAAGAGAAGAACACCTACTTGTGATCCTTCACTATTCTTCGTCTCCCTTTTGTCACTTTTGTCTCTCTCAATCGCACTGAAATCATTTGATAGGTACTTGCAATTACTAATACAAGACAGAAAATGACATAAATGAATATGATCTATTCATCTTAATCAAACTGAATCGATTGCATTTGAAAATACATATATAAAAGCTTGAACACATGTATTAGGAAAGGAACAAATATCTTTATTATAAGATAGAAGGAGAAGTTACAACCAGTTGGATCAATTCGATGTCAACTCGCTCTAGCTTCAGTCCATCCTCATCACATTAGTAGTATAACATTACTTGTAAACAATACCTCAAAGAATTATAATCTTACCAGCATAGCACTACAGATTCAAGCACTTGCTCCTTTTTCACTATGATCAGTGCTCAATTGATAGGAAATGAGGGTAGTTTGGAGTTAATTCATCATTGAATGGCTTTTCCATAAATGGATGAGGGAGTTTCCTTGTTCAATGAGATAAAAGGATAAGTGATTTAATGGCTCCATGGTGTTCATATTCGAGGTTATCATATAGCATGATAGCTGGAAACACTTCTAGAAGCCACTAGAAAGTGGGAAGATTCTTGGAATCCTTTGAACAATTCGCTCAAAGTCAACCAACGCACTTTTAAGTGGGCTTAGGTTCTTTGCAACACTGCTTTGCATGGGAGTAAGTGCTATGCAAAGAAATTACTACAGTCTAGGGGCACGTTAGTGGCTCAATGGAGCATTTTAGCTGGACTTCAAGCAGTGAAACTTTCATGGATAAAAACTAGTAATGGGATTACTTGTTTAAGGCAAGTGGCAACTGATTTAGAGTATGATAGACCCTAATTTTTACTGATATGAGTTTTGGGATTGATGCCAAAATTGACTTGTAACACCCTTGAACACAGAGAAAATCCCAATGGGGGGGGAAATGCTTGAAAAAAACCCACAACCGTGATTCAATGACTTAGACATCACAGATGTGGAGAAATTTCCAGAGCTCACACTAGGGCTTTATCTTGATCCAGTTCCATATGTAGGAGATTTGGTGTGCCTTGAACCGAAGAGAGAAATTATAGGTCTACACAAGGCATGCCTCCTCAATCTTTTGAAGATCCCTCATTTTGGGTGCAACCCCATTAATGATATCTGCGTCAGGTAACTATTGGCATTAGTGCATGACGATGCACTCTGGATGGGAGAGAAAATCCCAATCGATGCAAATATAATTCACATAATCATAGGATTGTAAAATAAGGTGGTCGACCCTATGGCTGATTTTGGAGGGAAAGCGCAGGAAAAAGCGATGGCGGACAAGATCAAGATGAAATATGATGTTACACGCAAATCCCAGAGATTTTTGGTAGAGGAAATTAATGACCCTATAGTCTGTTTTTGCATGGTAATTTTGGCTTGCAGGATGATGTGCAAGTGTAGGCCAAAGGAAGTGCCCACACATGTCAGTGTGCTCACTGGGAGATGCAAAAAATGAGTCATATACAACTTGTATGCATACATGTGTAAATAGTTTCTTGAAAATGTGCACGAAGTCCAGGAGGATGGAAAGCACTTTTAGTATGCATGGCTCTTATTCTTAATTGCACTGATTGGGTGGAAAACCCCTGAAGATGCCTAGTTCCCAGAACTCGCAGAGCCCATGTGCGAAGCGGCGCACTACATAACCCTATGGAACTCCTTGGACCCATTGTTATCAAAAGAAAATAATATCTTTTGGGCCCTCTATGATGCAAGCTTATTCCAAGTGGTACAGTCAAAGTTTCACCTATCCCCCACTCTTTATGAACAGTACAAGATGGTAGCCGACTTTAAGGCTACATTCCATATATCCACATCCATGCGAAGGGAACTGTGGAGGGTTTTTGGTATGAGTTTCCTTACTTGGTGACTTAGGACTCTTTAATCAGGGTCACAACAGACTGTCCACTGGCTTGGTTGACTCTACTAACACAACCGCACACCCCAACAGGTAAATCAAAAAATAAGTCCAATGAGAAGCCTGCTGAAGAAGTACCACCCACTATGACAGACACACTTGGTGAGAAGGAGCCTACCCTGACCACAATAGAAGAAACCGTTGACACCACAGTGTCAGAAAAGAATGGATCTGCACCAAAATAAACTAAAGCAGCCACATCCAAAGACACATAATGCATTGCCCAGACCAAGGTTGGGTCAAGAAAGAAGCAGATGGGTTCAAAGCAAACATGACAGGAGGTCCTGATGCTTACAAAGGAGGATCTTAATGAGATCAAAAATAAAGTTACCATTGCACAAGAGAATCGATGGATGGACATGGAGGTCCAATATAAATCTGCATTAGAGGTTGTATAGGTTGGCCTACAAGATTTAAAAATGCAAGCGAGCCGGATCTAGGAGAGCGTGATTCAAGCGAGCCAGGCTAGTGCACCTGTTACCAGCACACAGCCTTTGGATGTAGCCTTTCCACCATCCAGGGAAGGATGATTTTTCCATATCCCCTTGAAATTAATTCAAGTGGATGTGAGCCAACACTCAATTTAGTGGTATAGGTGATGTTCATATTAATCTTCTTGTGTTGCATGCAGGGAAGCTCTATTTACTTCATTCTGTTATTGCTGATGAGCTGCAGTACCATGAAGCAACTGCAGAGATGCAGACCAAATATGCACAAAAAAAGGCTACACAAGCACTTGAGAAACAACGACAGGAAAAAGTAGCATATCAAGAAGCAGAGGACCAATGCACTACACTGGAAGCCAAGATCAACCAAGTGTGCCAAGATATCCCAGTGGTCGTTGCCACTAATGCACCTACAGAGAAGCTAGATGGACTAGCTTCTGCGATCAAGGCTACGTGCGTGAAATCTCACACCATTCGAGTCGAATATGAGCAACAAATTATATACCTTAAAACCAAGCTACAGCCAGAGACATGTCCTGAGGTTTGCGCAAAGAGAGCAACCAAGGTGAAAAAGGCCCAAGAAAGTATCGTCGTCGCAGTCACTCAGTGTGACCAGTCTCTGGCTGAGGCCACGAACATTTGGGCCTCTGTACAAAATTATTTGGTCATGCAGCAGCTGCGCAACACACTTAGCACCAAAGAACAATAATTTGAATAAACATGCATCGTAGCACCTGTTGGGGTTCCCATGTTTTGGCCAGATTGGCAAGACCAAAAGATGAGACAACATCAGAACCACTTTCAGACCTTCAGGATCTAGCCCTCTTGGGTCCAGAGAGGGATCTCTCTATGATTATCAAAGGTATATGTCTTTCAAGCTCGGTGTTAAGATGTTAGGCTAGTTATAAGGCTTGGAGTTTGTTTGTTTGATTTTGTTTGTTTGGTTGCTGGTTATCAGGAAAGAAGGGTTCAATGTAAGACAAGATGAGCAAAGAGAAAAAAGGCAGAGGTGAAGTATTCCAGGAAGCATTCAGAACCATTGGGCAATGGAGTCAGAAAAGGATTTTCTTGCTATTCAATTGGCAGGCTTTCAATTGGGCTAGTCATCTAAAACGTTGGATCTTAATGATGAAAATGTGATATGGAATGGTGGAGAGGAGGAGATAAAAAATATTTAGAGCACAAAGCTAAAGACCAGCTGGTCACACAAGGATCCTAGTGGATAGGGCTAACTCTAATCCCCAGTGTTCCCAAATCTTCCATCTAAATCCCTAACAAGAAACATCTAAGAACAGATTCATCTAACTCATACATCAGAGAGTAGGCAATAACATCCACTACACTGGTTAAATTATATGAAATCAATTCTTAGATAACACATTCAGAAGAAAAACATTAATGACAAGGAGAGCAGAAACATAGGGTACCTAACAAGGGTAGATCCTATGCCAATCTTCTGGTGCAAGCCAGTAGAAACGAAATGAAATGAATTAAACATAGAGACAGGAAAACATCACCGTTGCTTTAGATCAGGATCCAAAGAAATATTCTTGTCATATTAAATAGCAATACCAGCCAAGTACAACATTGCTAATAGTAGAATACTCAGTCTGAAATCATATTCCTCGGCCTATATTACAACTTTACATAGAGACTGTGTCTCCAAAGAAACTACTTGCAGTTCTCTGATAACGGATCAAAAAACCTTTACAATGAGTTTCTTCATGAATTTATAGCTCGAGAGGAGCGGAGAAGGTAGGTGAAACACTAAATGAAGCATTAAACTCAGAAAAGAAAGAGGGCCGAAGCCCATTCTGTTTAAATCCTGTGCATTTATTTCTGGCACTCTTTGGGTGATCTTCTTCAGATTTCCATTTACTCCAGGTATGTCTCTTATGGGCCTTGGCTGCGACACTCTGTAGTACTTCTGGCGCATAGTCAAAAAGGAAAATGAATGATGTTAGGGTCCGCCATACTGTGCAACAAATGCTTCTGATAGCATTGGACTACATTAGGGAGGGAAAAAATCTCTTGGACACAATGTATATTGAAACAATAAGGTGTACGATGTCTGTGCTCAGTAAGAAACATTCTGCTGATGTAGAAACCTTGACAATATTGCTTTCTATGCACCGTACCTCCTGTGTGAACCTCGGGATTTTCGATCTGGTACTTCTGTCTTTGGAACTATGGATCAAGGCTTAAATCTTCAATACTGAATGTTGAAAACCTTGATCATTAGCTGGTATTCCTCTGCTGTTTCATAAATGTCTCGATCTGCAAAATCAGGGCTTTAATGGCGCTGGGGAGGTTTCTTGAGTTTGAACTGTCCTTTGCTAATTTTTATGCGGCTTCCACCTTTTCGGACATTTTTTGTAACACCATCTCTGCATTTAACTTCCTCTGGGAAACACGCCAACACGATAGCACATATAAACCATGGCGGTTCCCGCTTCTTTGTAAACCTGCAAAATATAAAACTGATTAAGAAAAGCAAAGCATGGGGGTGGTGGACGCAATGGAGGGGGATGATAATGACTGTGCAGACGGATGAGATGGTAGAGAAGCATGGGACTGTGGTGGATAATGTAGTATGACAGTGGAACAGAGTTGAGCGGGCGTGGGTGGAGTGTAGAAGGAATTTAAATAGAACCTACGAAAAATCGACCTTGGAACAAAATATATGACGGAGGTGAAAATATGATGGAATACATGGAAAGGGTGACGTGGCGATACGGGGACATGCAGATGAATCAGATTCGTCTGATCTCGGTCGAGATCGACGGTGGAAAACACGTCGAGATGATGGATAGTGGGCCATGGGTCCATTTGACCTGAGCTAAAACTCATGCAACTTTACTGAGCGCTGGCCGTTGGATGGGCGATGACAGATCGGACGGTGCACAGCAATATCGCTTCGCTTCTTTAGACAAACAATAACACGCGATGGAGGGCGGTTTCGGAACCGTATGTGGGGACACGCGACAGACGATGTATGGAATCGCTGCGAATTGGAGAAAACCGCCAGCTCCCGGAAGGTGGTGCGATGGAAATCGGGTGGTTTGGAATAGTGCGCGGGTGGGGACCACCGGGCAGAGGACGACACAGACCATAGGATCGAGGTTTAAATGAACGGTGGATGATGCGATCGATATACATTGGAGATTAGCACCTTTAGGGTTAGCGCATGGTTCCGGCGCCGAGGCTACATGGTGGGAAGGTGTGGGGGCTAGGCCCAGACTATGCAGAAAATATGGTTTTTGGCTCGTTTAAAAGCATTTTAGGGCCAGCCAAGGGCAACGATAGGGGAATGAGGGGGATTTAGGCATAAACAAAGGGAGTGTGCTAGGTGCAAAGGGGTTTTAAAAGAGGATTTAAAGAATTAGAGGGGCACAGAACAAGGGAAAACAAAGGTTAACATGGGATATTCTGCAGGGGTGTAAGGGACAAATGAGGGCCTTTTGGAGCACAGTCTATGTGATTAATGAAACCTTATAAAGGGAGTCAGCAGAGGGAAATTTATCAAAGGAAAAGGCACAGGATACTTCAAGGATGATGTGTCTTCAGGGGAGATGCATTCCTTGAAGGCTCAAAAAACGATTTAGCCCCCTACTTTGCTTTGTCAAAAATTTATAGGGGGGCTAATAGTGGCTCCACATGGGGATGGCTTCTTCTTGAAGGAGTCAAGAATTCAGAAAATTATTTTTGGTGTGGGCCAGTTTCCTTCTGCTTAAGCCGCCCCTTTCTTTGATTTTCAGCTGCCACAATTGAAGACATTACATCAGCAGAAAAGTTTTCCCAATCAAGCTACCTACCCTTCCTACAATCCTAGCATATTTTCTTCCGGGGTGCATTTGAACTAGCAGACCCTTTCATATTTTTTATTTTTACAAATAGAAAATAAACCTATTCTATTTCTACCCTTATTACTCCATGAGACTAGATTAGACTGTTGGTCCCATATGTTTCTCTACATAATCTAACATCTGTTGGGATTAAACTGTCCAGCAGATTTCTTCTCTTTATTCTACGACAGAAATTGAAAAACAATCAAGCCAGGTTTAGAATGTTTGACTTGCTGTGGGTCCACGGCATAAATTCAGTTGCACATGGACAGAAAAATGCAGAAAACTAAAAACAAAACTATGAAGGCTTGAAATCTAAAATCTTGAAGCATCCTTCTTTCTTTTTGTGACTCAAGTTTTGAGCATGTTAGAGTCACTTTTTTTTCTTCATTTCAGCTATGGTTTTGGGCATGTTAGAGCCGATTCTTCTTTCTTCTTTGCTGGTCCAGATTTTGGGCATGTTAGGACCATCTGTTTTACTTTCTTTGGCTCAGGTTTTGAGCTTACTAGAGCCAATATTTTGCGCATCAGAGGTTTCATGTTTTGGGCATGTCCGAACCTCTCCTTTCTCTCTGTTTTTTGAAACATTTTTGTCTTTTTCTTGAAAACAAAGACTGCAATGGTATGTACAATGGAAATGAAAAATGGAAATTGGAAATCAGCAGAAGTAGTGTTTGAGCATCCTGCCATTGACAGGACCCCCAAACAGCTCCGTACCATCTAATTCTTGTAGGAAGAAGGCATTTGGACCCAAGTGGCCTGGATGATGTATGGACCTTGCCACAAACTGTCAAACTTGCTGTGTTTTCCTTTATCCTCTCTTCTTGAGTCCCACTTCATAACCTTATCTCCAATTTTGAAATCAGCAACTTTGGCTCTCTTATCAAACAACTTCTTTACGTTTTCCTGAACTTTGATAGCTCTGTTATGGACCTCTTCCCCCGTTTGTTGGAGATGAATTGTTTGGTTTATTCTTCTCACCATACTGTCTTCTTTTGTTTGAATCTCTTGGACAAACTTAATCACTGGTATCCCAAGGCTGGTAGGAAACACTGCTTCCATTCCATAGACAAGCTGGTAAGGTGACATGCCAATAGATTTCTTTGTTGTAAGCCTGTCAGCCCACAAAACATGTACTAGCTTGTTATGCCATGACTTTTTGTTCTCTTTTAACATCTTTTTTATGATGGCCACCAGGCTCTTGTTTGATGATTCAGCTAATCCATTACCTTGAGGGTAATAGGCAGTTGAATGACTGAGTGCTATTTGATACCTGTGACAAAAATCAACCATTTTCTTGGATCCAAAAGCAACAGCATTATCAATGATTATTTTCCTTGGGCAACCAAACCGAGAGAGGATATGACCTTATAGGAACCTAATGATGACTGAATCTATGGAATTCCTAGTAGGTATGGCCTCTATCCACTTAGTGAAGTAATTTGTGGCTGTTAAGATCCATTTGTGTTGTGCAGAAGATGCAGGGTGGATTTCCCCTATGAAATCTAGGCCCCATTGCATAAAAGGACCTTCAACAGTAATGGGTTGTAAAGGGAGGGGAAGGAGTTTTCTCTTGCCTTCAAAAATTTGGCATTTGTGACAGGCAATTAATATCTTATGGATATCACTGAAGAGGGTAGGCCAATAATAACCAGCCCTGAGTATTTTATTTGCAGTGGCTTTCCAACTCAGGTGGCCTCCACACTCTCCAGCATGGAACTCTTGTTTGATTTTCTCAGCTTCGGCTTCTGGAAAACATCTAAGCAATAGGCGATTTGGATTTTTCCAGTATAAATTTTTATTCAGAATGCAGTAGTTTCTGGCTTTTAGCTTTAGGAATCTGGCCTTGGTTTTTTACAGTTCAGGAGGGGCATTGAGGTGTGTAAGCACATACAAAATGTCAGAATACCAAGGAGAGCTCTGAAACTTTTCCTCGACAGTGGGATCAGGCAATTCTTGTTGCTCATCCAAGGTGTTTACCATGTTAATGTCTAGGGCTTATAGATTTGATTCAGCCATTAATTGAGCTAGGCCCTGACCTTTTATCAGTTTGGTGGGTTTTATCTCAAGGTCATATTCTAAAATCACAGCAATCCATTTTCCCCTCTTCCCATCTGGGTCTTGGGACAGTATATCTTTGACTATGATGTTGGGCACATAAGCTATGGTGTGAGAATGAAATATGTACACCCTGAATTCCTTTAAGGCCTTGATTAAGGCATAGGCATGTTTTTCCATTATGTTGTATTTCAAGGGTGCATCTTTGAGTGCTTTACTGAAGAAAGAAATGGGATGTTCCATTCCCTCTGAATTTTTTTGCAGTAAAACTGCAGCTATTGTATGCTTGGAGGCAAATGAAAAGACCAGGAAATCTTTTGAGAAATTTGGGCTGATTAGGACAGGAGCCTGGGTGAGTGCAATTTTAACATATTCAAAAGATTTCTTGGCTTCGGTAGTCCACTTAACTCCTACACCTTTCTTCAACATGTTCGTGATATTCCTAAGGTGTTCAGCTATATTGGGAATAAACCTCCTGAGGAAGTTGATCTTCCCAATGAAGGACTGTAATTCTTTGATATTTCTCGGGTGTGTGATTTGTATTATTCCCTCAACTCTTTGTGGGTCTACTCTAATCCCCTTCTCTGATATAATGTGGCCAAGAATTTTCCCTTCTTGCAGCCCAAATACAGTTTTTTTGGGATTCAATGATAGACCAAACCTTCTGCATTTTTCAAACACCTTTCTCAGATGCTTTATTTGTTCTTCTTCAGTTTTAGAAAAAACTGTTATGTCATCTAATTAAATAACAATGAAGTGTCCTATCTCATTTGAAAAATATATATCCATTGCTCTTTGGAAGGTTGCACCAGTGTTCATCAGTCCAAAGGGCATTTTTACATACATAAAGGTGCCCCATGGAGTGGTAAAGGCTGTCTTGAGTTGATCTTTTGGGAGTACTAACACTTGGTTGTAACCTGAAAAGCCGTCTAACAGGGAGATTCTTCTTGAGCCTACTACTTTCTGAAGGATGTGCTCCATTCTTGGCAAAGGATAGTTGTCTTTGATTGAGGCTCTATTAAGATTTCTAAAGTCTATGCATAATCTGATCTCCCCTGTTTTCTTTCTCACAGCCACTAATTTTGATACCTAATCAGAGAACCTCACAGGAAAAATTATACCTGCCTCATACATCTTCTTAATCTCTTTTTCCACTGCAGGTAATTGCTTTGGATTTATTCTACGAAGTTTTTGTCTGAAGGGCTTTTGATTTTCTTTCAAGGGTATCTTATGTTGTATGATATTTGTGTCATAGGCTCTCAAGTCCTCATAACTCCAAGCAAACACATCGATGAATTCCTTGAATAGGTCAATGTATTTCTTTTTCATGTTTGCAGGGAGGGACTTAGCTAATTTGATCATCTTGGGTTTATCTTCAGTGCCTATGTTGCACTCCTCAACATCAGAGTTTGCATGTTTTATAGTGGTCTTTTTTGCTACATCATCATAGTCAAAAAGGTCCTCTAAGGGTGCCAAACCTCGAGGTATGTTCTTATCTTTGGCCTGCAGCACCTCTACTTCTTCACTATCTGTGTTTTCACATTTTTCGTTTGGATTTCCAATCTGTTCGTTTAAAGCGTTTATTTCTATGTTACAGGGTGTTTCTTCCTCATCTGAAGATTCTCCACTTAGGCAGCTGCTGTCAGATTTAGATTCTAAATCATAAAATTAAAATTCATTTCTGCCTACCAGGAAATCTTCAATCTGTTTGTCTCCTTCAAAAACCTGCCAATATTTTTCATTGTCTGGCACTGCAGGTTTGAATTTGGTCTAAATGATGATTTGCTAATCGCTGGGAGTCTTAGGATATGAGCTAGCTAGGCAAGCTAATCCATTTGTAATGATGTTTTGACTCCTAAAAACAAACACTAATTCATATTCAACAAATGTTTTCAATAAATCCAGAGTGTCATTCCTGTATGCCCTTAGTCTAGGATGTGTCGCTGTGTAATCACCATTCACCTGTTTGATAATCAGCTTAGAGTCCCCATGCATAGTTATCTTACGGGATCCTAATTTTTGCAACAGGTTCAAGCCTAGGATAAGGGCCTCATATTCTGCAACATTGTTTGTGCATTTGAAGTGCAGGTTGCAGGCGTGGCTCTCTGCGTAATCATTCTCTGTGTTATGTATCCACACTCCTGCCCCAGCAGTTCTCTTTGTGCAGGACCCATCAAAATACATCTCCCACAGGGATTCACTCTATGTTTTGTTATCATTCCTTTCCCTACAGCTGGGTTCACCATTATGCCGCATTATAGGGTCCGTGCTAGCCTGCAGGCTGTTTAGTTTTTCGTTATGGGTGTGGAAATCAGAGAGGTGACTAGTTGGCTGATTGCATTCTATTTCTGGTTCACTTTGAGCTTTTTTTTTAGTGCACTGTTATGAGTTCCCTACATCTTTCTCCTCTAAGTCTAGAGTAGCCATTATGTTAAATTCCATGGCCTCTGTTTCCTTGTTTGTATCTTTGTTTTGGGATGTTGAACCTTCCAAGATTTCGTCATTACACAGGATGAAGGAGTCAGGGTCCGAATGTACAGAGTATAAAGGAGAGTTTTCAGGCTTTTCAGGGCTAATAACCAGGAATTTCATTTGTGTCTCCCTGTACAGTCTCCTAGGTTGGCCACAGATTGGGATTGTGGCATAAGCCCCATCCATCTGCATTGTTCCTTGCAGCTTGGCTCCCCATGATCTTGATAATAACATACCATACTTGGGTGGCACATCTGCCACCACCACATCCATGACCATACATTTTGTAGGAATCTGGGTAAGGCTCACACATAAATCTTTGATCAGGCCAAGACACTTTACTCTACTAGAGTCAAATGAATATAGGTCTTTATAGGGATGGGTTATCTCTAGGCCCAACCTTTCCATCACTAATTTAGGCATAAGGTTTTGTGATGCCCCAGAATCATGCATTGCATTGTGGAGAATCTTATCATGGACATTGAGACTGATATAAAAAGGGGGCACTACCCCTTCTTGAAACTTTCCTTCTATTTTTGGACCAAACAGAAGGGCAGGTTGATCATCCCTCAGATTTACGGTGTCATTGATCTCACTTCAATTTAATGCTTTCAAGATTTGGCCTTTATATACATCCTGAGTGGCCAGCTCAGAGAGTGGGACAGAGATTTTAATTTTTGCAATCTCACTTTCCAAATTGAAAGTGGACTGACTCTTTGGAATGCTCAACTCTGTTTTGTTAGCGACTATTTTGGTGGCTGAATTAGTTTGTGGATTCTCATTATGTGCAGGGTTAGGGACAGTTTTATCAGGAGCACTAACTGCAGTGCTAGTGCTGCTAGTGGGTTGGTTTTGTTTATCCATTTGCTGGTTGTCCTTTTCTTTGTTCTTTCCAGAACTCTCAGCTGCTGATTTGTTACTTTCAGCAGTTACTTTAGAAGTTTTCTCAGGTCTTTTCTTGATGGTTACCTCAGAAGCTTTTGGTTTAGGAGTTTCTTGGCTCTTTTTGCTCCTAATTTCATACTTTTCTCTGACCTGCATCATGGAATTTTCAAATCCCAACCTGTAATCCTCAGTTTCTAACCATTCCTCATCCCAACCAGAGGGTGAGGGCTGATCTTCTTACATGTAACATTTATGGATTGAATCCCCGGTTTCAAACATGTTTATTGCGTTCCGATCAAACTCTTATATGATTCCCTCATCCTCATCAAGAAAGTTCTCTTGGAATGGGGGAATAACTTGTTGATCTGATTCTCTTTGTCTGTTGGGAGTGTTATTGTTTCTTCTAAATATCTGGTTCTGGTTATGGTTTTGATTTCTGTTTTGGTTACTGACTGTGACAACCATTTTTTCCATCATTTGGTATAGCTTGTCCACCTTTTAGATAGATGGTCATGATTTGGGTTAGATGTGGAAGCTACATTATCATCTCTATATGTTACCCTCTTCTCAGCTCTCAATCTTGCCCTTTTCTCAATCAAGTTGGCTTCTATATTCACTGCTCCTTTCTGCATGTCTTCTAATGTGTTGTACTCTTTATCCCTAAGCTGATAGGCCATGTCAGCATCAAAGCCTTCAGGGTATTTCGCTAGAGCCATACCTTGGGGAGGTTTCATGTGTGGAGGAAGGGCGTTGTAAATGTTGTTAAATCTTGTTGTGTAATCGTGGACACTCTCTCCTACGTTTCTTTTAAGGCTCATATATTCTGCTAGGAGCTGGCGAGGGTTGGCCTTAACTTCCCATTTGTTTATGAAGGTTTGATATAGAGCTGGGAGGTCATTTATGCTACCCGGAGGTAGGCCCTTAAACCATTTCTTCACATCACCCCCTAAGCTCTGGGCAAATATTCTCATTTTGACTGTATCATCATCTATTTCCATGTAGTCAAAAGAATCCTCCATTTTATCTACATGTTGCTGAGCTGTGATGGACTCCTTTGTAGTGAAATGTGGGATCTTTGATTGATAATCATTTGGTAGGGGTACTAGAGGCTGAGGTAAAACCAGAGGTGCATACCAAGCTACCATGATGATATTCTGGTGAGGTAAAAGGTTAACTTGAGTAGCTGGTATGTGGATGACAGGGATATTATGACCAGTAGAAGTCCGTAGAGCATATTTTGGGCGACTGAACCCCAAGTTCTGAATAAAGTGTTTATCAGGAGGTGTAGATGGAGGGGTTTCTCTGTCCCTAAGGTGTTTACCACTTTGGGGTGGTGAACCAGGGAGCTCTAGGTATGGCTAATCTAAAACACTGAAAGACCTAGTTCTTGGTAAACTGATAGGTAAGTCTAGGTCCAGGTGAAAGTGTGATAGAGCTATAAGATTTTCTGGTGCAGAGTTAGCTCTATGGATGTGGCTGGAAATAGTTGGTCTTTTAGGTGTAGGAGCTCCCTTGAGGATACTCTCGGGGTTGTCAACTATTTCAGGTTGGTTTGGATTGGGATAAGCTCTTGTGTGAATGGTTCTAAAAGCTAGAATGTTGTTCTCCAACAAAGAGCTTAACCCTACTTGTTACTTCTATTGTGGTAGATGTTGTTATGGAGGCTAGTCTCCCAGTGGAGTCTTATGTGAAACCAAGACAATTAGCAGGCCTACTGATCACCAATGGAGTCTTTGATCTTTTAGGAACTATGGAGTCGCCAGGTGGAGGGTTTAGGATGTTTTGGAAGGTACACTGTCCACCACAGTGCTTGTGAAATATCTATTTTCAAGGATATCTTCCAAACACAGCAAAATCTAACCAAAGATTGACTGGGAGGGCATTTACCAGATATTTCACCTCTAAAAGAGGATGAGATCTGGAGGCTACCTGGCCCTCTTCAGACTCTGTCTAAGAGTATGGGATAACACAACAAATGGTATAGAGGTTGATTGTGTGAATAGGAGTGTTTAAACTACCAACCTAACCAGAGATTGTAGGTTTTCTGAGGCTTATGATATAGTAAGGTGAGGATAACTCAGAAATTCCCCAGCGGAGTATGTTGGGGTTCCCATGTTTTAGCCAGATTGGCAAGACCAAAAGATGAGACAACATCAGAACCACTTTCAGACCTTCAGGATCTAGCCCTCTTGGGTCCAGAGAGGGATCTCTCTATGATTATCAAAGGTATATGTCTTTGAAGCTTGGTGTTAAGATGTTAGGCTAGTTATAAGGCTCAGAGTTTGTTTGTTTGGTTGCTAGTTATCAGGAAAGAAGGGTTCAATGTAAGACAAGATGAGAAAAGAGAAAAATGGCAGAGGTGAAGTATTCCAGGAAGCATTCAAAACCATTGGGCAATGGAGTCAAGCAAGGATTTGCTTGCTACTCAATAGGCAGGCTTTCAATTGGGCTAGTCATCTAAAATGTTGGATCTTAATGATGAAAATGCGATATGGAATGGTGGAGAGGAGGAGATAACACAAATTCAGAGCACAAAGCTAAAGACCAGCTGGTCGCACAAGGATCCTAGTGGATAGGGCTAACTCTAATCCCCAGTGTTCTCAAATCTTCCAGCGAAATCCCTAACAAGAAACATCTAAGAACAGATTCATCTAACTCATACATCAGAGAGCAGGCAATAACATCCACTACACTGGTTAAATTATATGAAATCAATTCTTAGATAACACATTCATAAGAAAAACATTAATGGCAAGGAGAGCAGAAACATAGGGTACCTAACAAGGGTAAATCCTATGCCAATCTTCTGGTGCAAGCCAGTAGAAACGAAATGAAATGAATTAAACACAGAGACAGGAAAACATCACAGCTGATTTAGATCAGGATCCAAAGAAATGTGCTTGTCATATTAAACAGCAATACCAGCCAAGTACAACATTTCCAATAGCAGAATACTCAGTCTGAAATCATATTCCTCAGCCTATCTTTCAACTTTACACAGAGACTATGTCTCCAAAGAAACTACTTGCAGTTCTCTGATAACGGATCAACAACCTTTACAATGAGTTTCTTCACAAATTTATAGCTCGAGAGGAGCAGAGAAGGTAGGTGAAACACTAAATGAAGCATTAAACTCAGAAAAGAAAGAGGGCCGAAGCCCATTCTGTTTAAATCCTGTGCATTTATTTCTGGCACTCTTTGGGTGATCTTCTTCAGATTTCCATTTACTCCAGGTATGTCTCTGATGGGCCTTGGTTGCGACACTCTGTAGTACTTCTGGCACATAGTCAAAAAGGAAAATGAATGATGCTAGGGTCCGTCATACTATGCAACAAATGCTTCTGATAGCAGTGGACTGCAGTAGGGAGGGAAAAATTCTCTTGGACACAATGTATACTGGAACAATAAGGTGTATCGTGTCCGTGCTCAGTAAGAAACATTCTGCTGATGTAGAAACCTTGACAATATTTCTTTCTATGCGCCGTACCTCCTGTGTGAACCTTGGGATTTTTGATCTGGTACTTCTGTCTTTGGAACTCTGGATCAAGGCTTAAATCTTCAATATTGAATGTTGAAAACCTTGATAATTAGTTGGTATTCCTCTGCTGTTTCATAAATGTCTCAATCTGCAAAATCTGGGCTTTAATGGCGCTGGGGAGGTTTCCTGAGTTTGAACTATCCTTTGCTAATTTTTATGCGGCTTCCACCTTTCTGGACATTTTCTGTAACACCAGCTCTGCATTTAACTTCCTCTGGGCAATGCGCCAACACGATAGGACATATAAACCATTGCGGTTCTCGTTTCTTTGTAAACATGCAAAATATAAAACTGATTAATAAAAACAAAGCATGGGGGTGGTGGACGCAATGGAGGGGGATGATAATGACTGCGCAGACGGATGAGATGGAAGAGTAGCATGGGACTGTGGTGGATAATGTAGTATGACAGTGGAACAGATTCGAGCAGGCGTGGGTGGAGTGCAGCAGGAATTTAAATAGAACCTACGAAAAATCGACCTTGGAAAAAAATATATGACGAAGGCGAATATACGATGGAATACGTGGAAAGGGTGACGTGGCGATACAGGGACATACAGATGAATCAGAGTCATCTGATCTCAGCCGAGATCAACGGTGGAAAACACGTCGGGGTGATGGATAGTGGGCCATGGGTCCATTTGACCTGAGCTAAAACTCATGCAACTTTACTGAGCGCTGGCCGTTGGATGGGCGATGATAGATCGGACGGTGCGCAGCGATATCGTTCCGCATATTTAGACGAAAAATAATGCGCGATGGAGGGCGGTTTCAGAACCGTACATGGGGACACGCGGCAGATGCTGTATGGAATCGTTGTGAATTGGAGAAAACTGCCAACTCCCGGAAGGTGGTGTGATGGAAACCGAGTGGTTTGGAATAGTGCGCGGGCGGGGACCACTGGGCGGAGCACGACACGGACCGTAGGATCAGTGTTTAAATGAACAGTGGATGATGCGATCGATATACATTAGAGATTAGCGCCTTTAGGGTTAGCGCGTGGTTCCGGTGCCAAGGCTACATGGTGGGAAGGTGCGAGGGCTAGGCCGAAAGGGGCTAGGCCCAGACTATGCAGAAAATATGGTTTTTGGCTCGTTTAAAAGCATTTTAAGGCTAGCCAAGGGCAACGATAGGGGAATGAGGGGGATTTAGGCGTAAACAAAGGGAGTGTGCTAGGTGTAAAGGGGTTTTCGGAGAGGATTTAAAGAATTAGAGGGGCACGGAACAAGGGAAAACAAAGGTTAACATGGGATATTATGCAGGGGTGTAAGGGACAAATGAGGGCCTTTTGGAGCATAGTCTATGTGATTAATGAAACCTTATAAAGGGAGTCAGCAGAGGGAAATTTATTAGAGGCAAAGGCAAAGGAGACTTCAAGGATGATGTGTCTTCAGGGGAGATGCATTCCTTGAAGGCTCCAAAAACGATTTAGCCCCCTAATTTGCTTTGTCAAAAATTTATAGGGGGGCTAACAACACCTACCTTGATGGTTCAACAGAAACTTTCTCGTCTACAAGAAGGTTGTAGACTCTAGGGAGAAATTGCAGATTTGTGCCGTAAAGAACAAGTGCTCATAGAAGGAATGCAACCATGGGCAAAGGAAGTACTACGACTCTCTCAGATGCTAGACAACATACTCAAGATCATTCAACAGACCCAACACAGTGTGGAGATGGCCACTGAAGAGCCAACGACAGATAATATGGTTCAGCAGGCACAGGGAGTAGCATTGCACAGCCTCGAGTTAGTGTTACCTCTCCAAACTTATCTCAATAAACTCAGAGACAAAACCAAGGAGACACCAACAGTGCCTCTGTGACTCGAGATGAGTCACATATTTGTGTTGGGGGCCTGTTGGAGCAGGGTCCCCTGAGGCACAAGTTCTAATGATATTTTTTGTATGTTTGTATGTGCGCACTGTGAAAATGTAGTCAAAGTGATTTTGCCCCAATTTTGGACATAATTTAAGCTTAAATGTAAACTATAGACCTCAAACCATGGTTTGAGACCATAGTATCTGTGCTATAGGCATATTATAAATAGATAGCCTTGTCTAAGCTGAGGGAGAGAGATGTGATATGTGATATTGATAGTTGGAAAATATCTGCGTCTATAAGGGTTTTTGGGTTGGGTAAAAGGCTTCTACTATCTGTGTGCGTGGAGACCTAGTCCTGGCTATGTGTGAACTCCGCTCGATGTGTGTGCAGAAGGGATTGCAAGGGTTTTGTAAGGGTTTTTGAAGGAAAAGATGATGTACTGACAGATCTGAAGGATTAATAGAAGGAACAACTTTGGAGAATTCTCTGTGTTATGCATATATTTGTTGTTTATTCTTACTATTTATGCTTTGATGATATCGCACTATCTGTTTTATTATTGATGAATGCACAGAGCTAACTGATATATTTATGCATGAATATTAACATCTGTTAAGTATCACATTGAATATATCAAGATATCGTTCTAATTTATTATCTTCGATAAGTAAGACAAGTGTTTCTGTGTATTCTGTGAATGATTGCACAAAGATCTATAACTTTATTACAAATTCACTGCGCACATCTATGGAAGATAAATTAAGGTTTTTGTCGAGGACCACTTCATTAATTTCTCTCTCACGGTGCAGAAAACTGGTTCCAGCACCTCCCCATACTGCTTCGGGTGAGACTTTGTTTTGCACAAGCATATCATTTCCGAAAGGGCCAGTAGTTGGAGGGTTTTTTGGTTTATCCATAAACTCTGAACCTGGGTCAGGACCCCTCAAGCCAACAATGTAGAAAGGTTTTTGTGTATGAAAAACATTATTGCGAATTGGAAAGTTCTTCTTTGTGAAACAAAAATTTACTAGGAATGCAAGAGTCTATGTATAAATAATGAGATATTTTATGTGAACTATGTGTGGTTAAGAACTAAGGCTATCCTGTAAACAAATGAATTTTGTGTGCATAGATTGAGGTTAGTCACTCAAGCAAGGATGCCATGAGGAACCCTTTCCATGGAGCAACACTCCTACTCATTATTGAATCAAAAAATAATAGAAGCCTTGGTAGAAGTCTAATTGAAACTTACAGTATAGAACTCTAAGTGTAACATGATCATTTATTGTAATAGGTGGTTAATTCTTGAACATTCATTGCGAGTGATACTTATAAAAACAAAAACTAGAGCTTGAAGCTATAACATAGTAAACACAATTTAGAACCATTATAAGAACATATAGGAACAAATAATAAACTTCACCAAAATAACTATGGTAAGAAAGAACCAATAGGAGTAGACATTCATTAAATGATCAAAATATAAATAGTAATATTAGTTACAATTTCTCTGTATCGACCAAGGGAATAAGAAAAAGGAGGTAAACTTATTTACATATGCCCTCAACCACCATATATATATAAATTAAACAAAATATAAGAGCCATCATGGCTAACTAGAGAATAGATTTACTGTGAGAATCCCAAAATAATAGATAGGGTCATGAGAAACCAGAGTGAGACAGACAAAAGACAAAACTATGAACCCAGGAACTAGTAAATCAAGGCTCCCATTTTCTATTCGCATGAAACCCTAAACTTGCATTGAGAGACATAGAATAATCAATCAAACAAGAGAAGTTTTCTTAGAACCTGGAAAGTGAGAATGGAAATTTTGTTGAGTACGAAGGAAATAGTCCCTTCCATGGTCACAGAGAGTACTCAATACAATGAATCAACAAAAGAAAACCCTAAGCACTTAATAGAAGAATAAAAAATTGGAGATATACCTTTTACAATACGCCAAGGTGTGGTTACTTGTGGTGGTGAATCTGTAACCTTGCCTTGGTTGGGGAGAAGCTTCACATAACACAGTTAATTTTGTTAGAAATTTAAACACACAGAGGGTGCTTCCTCAACACTTATATTTTCAGAAAGATGTTTCTCCAAACTATACAACTGCATAAATTAAATCATATGAGTCTTTATTTTAATACAAAGTGGTGGAGATTAAAATGATACATGAAATTTCTAGAACCATATTGCGACAAACAAAACTTTAGATTATAACTTTAAAACAAAGTAAATACATTCATATGGAGGTTGCAGCCCCTTCACCAGTAAAACAATACCCTTTACTGAGATTTACATTCACTAGGGGTTGTGGAGTAACACACAGTAAAACTTGTAATGAACTATTTTCACGCGCCCACCAAAATTTTCTCCATGATTTTCTCCTCTTGTCTTTCCATACTTACTTCCGTCACATTGCATAATACATCTACATGTTAGTTAATTCAAAACATACGTTCCTAATCCATTAATACGTGACAAGACTAACATTTGAAAGATAGGATGGGCGAATTTATTTTTTTGAACTTGCAGAGGTTGCATGAAGTAGATAACACTTGCGGAATAAATGTTTAACCATACATTTCTTCCAACCCTTCTAAAGGTGTCTTTGCCCTTATTTTCTTTCCTGCTGGAAATGATTCTCTATGGTGTTTTCCCAAGATGCATCCCTCACATTGGTTATTTGGTTTTTCTATGAGTGGAAATCCCTTCACCTTGCCTTTCCTATGCAACAAATTTAAATCTCCAAATTTTAGATGACCAAATATCAAATGCCATAACCAATTTTCATCTTTGGCCTCTGCTTGAAAGCCTACTTGTGTGAAAACTACAAATTTTATTTCATTCTCTTGCGAATTCATTGATAGTTGTGCTTGAGAACCCTCTTCCTTCAAATCTAATTTTAGCTTGAGGGGAAACATTCTATTATTTGTCATCTCAACTTTTTCAATCAACTGTCTGCTTGGATACTTATCCAAAATCGTGCACACTTTATTTTTGAAAAATACATTATATCCATTTTGCATGAGCTGTCTAATGCTTATGAGTTTATGCTTCAAACTAGGAACAAAATAAAAATATAAAATGTATTTCTTCTCCCCCTTCTTTGTTAGAATGTCTAATCATCCTTCTCACATGACAAAGACTTACCTATCAGTCCCTAATGTCACTTAAGATTTCACACTTTCATCTAAATTGGAAAACATTTCTATGTTCCGAGTCAAGTGGTTTCTACACGATGAATCCAAAAACCATAAATCCCCTTGTTTTTCTTTTGCTACATTACAAGCTAAAAACATGCTATCACAGTTCTGATTTTCCTTTATGAAATTTTCACTTGGTTTGTTACCTATGTCTGTTACACGTTATTTTGTCACCATGAAATTTTACTGTCTATATAGGTTCATCATTACCTATATTATGCTCCCTTAGAAGTCAAAAACCCTAATGTTCCTAAACCAAGTCTTGGTATTGGAGAAAAGCTCATTAAAACCCTAAAAAGTCTAACTTCTCACTTTTCCTAGCCCTTGCCTACAGATCCGCAAATATTTTCTCTATAGCCTACGACACATCCCGAACATTTTGCTTATAAAACCCGCGAACCCCTGTAAACAGTCAAATAAAGGAAAAAGTAAGTTCTAGAAGCCCAACTGGACGAATATTCTCCCAACTGGAAGCTTCTAGAAGTGCGTTCAGTTCGAGCTTTATCCTATACTCATGAGCTCTATCCCTTCACTCATGGAGCTTATCCCTTGGTCTATGGAGCTAAAATCCCTTCATGAGAGGAATCTATCCCCCTTTTCATGGAACTGAAACTACCTCCATTTCCCTATAAATATTAGTTGCTGAAGCATTTCTTAAGGGATCATACTCTCTATACTAGCCATTTTTTATATGAGAAAGATCACACACTCATATCCATAACTTCATGCTGGTTCAGAGAGAAGAAGGTTTGTCAATTTGAGAGAGGACGATTTTTCAGGACCCTGGAAGAACCTGTATAACATCAAGGCAAAAGGTTGTAAGGTTACTTCTTATTATACAAGTTAATACAAATGGATTCTATTTTCTCATTGAATTGTTCATGTATTTATTTGAGTATTTCAATTCTTGGATTCCTTGATCATTTAGATAGATTAGTGTTTTCTCAATTATTATATCTTGCAAGTGATTTTAATCTTTTTATTTGTCTTTGATTGCAGGTTTCACATGCTGAAGTGACCTCTTTTGGAGAAATTGGATAAAAGATTTCGGCAAGCGTTGGACTTCAAGTAGGGGCATGTCCTCGTACTTTGTTATTAATAATTCTGAATCACAAATGGTCTAGAGAAAATGGTTTGCATTTGGTTGTTTGTTTCTAGATATCCTTAGTATACTAGGGAGATCATTCTTGTCCGCAAGAAGGATTTATCCACATAAAAAAATGGCGACTCCGCTGGGGAATAAAACTTAGTTTCTCTTTTTATTTTTCAGTTTTATTTTTCAATTTTGATTATTCTAAAACTAGGTTGGGTAAATAACTTACCAGAATCCTTGAAAAGTAAATCTGAATTTTTATTTTTTCTATGTTTTTCTTGGCCTCCACAGTTTTCGTTTAAAGACAGTGCAGTAGCCTCCGCAATTTTTAGTTCATAATAGTGCGGTACCGCACTGTTCTCTATTTAAACATGCAAACTTATGGAATTTTTTTGAAAAATTAAGAATTCTCTTTTCAGGAGAAAGATTACCAAATTCTCTATGTTTGCCCCAACTTGTCTTGACTGTCAAAGTCTTATGTGTGAATTTCTTTCAACAATTCTTGTGTTTGAGTGCTTTTTCATCTGATTTTCATTTTACAAGTAAGTGTTTTCCCTACTTTCTTGTTGCTCTCTATTAGAAACCATCATATACCTTAGCTTACTGGTATGCTTTTGTTTTCTTGCTGAGTCATTGAACTTGTTGCAACCCTTGCTTTTATGAAAAATGAGTTTCATTTTCATTTGAAAATTTAGAAGAGTCTTAAGCTTACTAAGGCCTGAATTTCACTTTAAACCATTGTTGAATGTTTTGATTTTTGCTGAAATAAGTAGAAATTCTTCTTGGTTCGATCACAAACTAAGAAAAAAATCCTCAAAACTTTCTAGATAGAGTTCAAACATTAGTGTTTTCTTTTGGTTTTGAATTTTATGTTTTTAGGAGTTTTCGATAAGGTTTTCTTTTTGGAAAGAGTTTGTTTAATGATTTGTAGTTTCTGATTTGATTGATGAAGGATTTTATTTTGAATGAGTAATTGATTATCATATGAAATTGAGTTCTCAAAGAAATCGTATTTTTTTCAAATATTTTTGTTTATAAGCGAAAGAATTGGTGCTTTGAAAGTTATCTAAATCTCTCAAATCTTTCCTTTAAATAGATTTCATTGAAAAGAAAATAGTTGCACTCTCATATAGATGCATTTAACGTATTTTTGAGTCGGGTCATTAAAACATCATTGAAGTTTCACTTCCATACCTTCTGTCTTAAGAAATAGCCAAATTAAAAACAACTCTTTAATTAAAATCAATCTAGATATTTTAAATTTTCTAGGGCTCTTTTCCACCAACATAGCTTAGGCTAGTGTCTTGGAATAGGTTGTAATCAACATTCCAAGACAATTAAAAAAAACAAGTAGCAATCTGCAGTAGGAAAAATCCAAATGTAGCATGTATGCTCTAGGAAGCTCTTCTTAAAAGAGTCAAGCACGAGATCATGTTCGAACCAGTGAGGTAATCATACCTATCTCATTGGGAAAGATAGCAGATGTGCACGTATTAAAAACAGTAAACCTCGGATAGACCATTGTCGAGGAGCCTGGGGTCACTTGCCGGTAAACCTTGGATTATATCAAGGAGCCTTCAAGGGGATTGAGCTAGTTACTCTGCCCTTGCCTGTATATCAGATTGTAGACTATTCCCCTAGGTATATTTTTTCCCGTTGGTGACCTTAGTAGCTATAAAATTTAGGATTATTTCCCAAGGTGATGGTGGAGGGAAGGTCCCATTGTACTTGGAGCAGACGTCGACTAGACTCACTTGGACTTTCTGGAGGGTTCTCTTCACTTCGAGATGGTTTAAGTGGAGAAATTTGCACCAGACTGTTTCATTAATAAGGTTTTTGGGGTAACTGTTCCAACTGCCATTTCTGCATTAAAATTCTACGACGTTGGATTTCATCATCAATTAGTGTTTTGATTGCGGGAATCTATTGTATGTGTGTGGATTTCTCTCTTAGATTTTGTAGGCGTGTGATTCATTTGATTGTTTCTTTAGGGACTTTAGGACATTTTGTTGAAATTTTCTTTGATTTCATCTGTTAAAACTTTTAATTGTGGTAGAATTACCTAGAAAATCACATAGAATGCAAGGGAAACCCCTTCAGTACACACCAAGCCAGTTAGAAAAACTTAAATCTGAGAAAGGAAAAACATTACGGACTGGATCAACTGAACATGAAGAAACATAAATAATTATTCATCTTGAATACGAAGTAGATCAACCTCAAATAGTAGAGAGTATTCCAAGAAGAGTTTCAATTTCCGAACTAGCTAAACTTGTTTCTACAACTAGTGAATTATCGGCTTCAGATCCTGAAATTTCTTAACCAGAAACTGAACTTGCTATATCTGAGATTACTTCCGAGTTCATTAATCCAACCCCTCATCATCCTGATTCACCCAGAGTGAAGTATCGTATCACTGAAAAGCTTCCTGCTAGTCTCATTAGTATTGAAGAAGTTACTGACACTGAAGAAGAAGTTGTTCTTCCTTCAAATCAGGATTGTTTATATCTTAGACCAAGTGAATCGATTTACTATAGCCCTTTCAAACAATATCCTTGGTATTCTCAATTGATATAATTTCTACACAATACTAGTCTAAATTATTCGCCACCCTGAATTCCTTTTTACGCCATACCAAGAGGTTATAGACCTCCATTAAACATGTTTGGTGAGTCATCCATTTTTCTGCATCACTAGAATCATATTTGTATGGTGGTCCATCTGTTTCAGTAGGATACCAGTCACTTTCCGGTACTTTCTCAGGAGCAGCTACTTCTTATGACAAAAATATACCATCATCTGCTCCAAATGTATGACATACTAAAAATTTGAGCGTGGAACACATTTACATGATGTTTGGAAACATTCCTAACCCTGACCCTCAAGGTAGTAATTTACCGCCTGGGGGGCAACCTCAAAGTGGTAATTTACCACCTAGGGGGAACCTCCAGGACAGTACATACCTCAAGTACCATATCAACCTCAAGGACAGTACATACCTCAAGGTCAGTACATACCTCTGGGTCAATATAAACCTCAAGGAAAATACCCAACTTAGGCTCCACAGCCTCTTCAAGGACAGTATCCTACACTAGGGCAACCGTCTTTCCAGGGACAACAGCCTCCTTTAGGGCCATAGTTCTACTCGAAACAAAATGTTTTTCAAGGAGGTGGGAATTATCGAGCTAATTATCAAGCATATGTTCCAAATTATGAACTTGGTTATGGTCCTTCTTATGTAACAAAACCTTCAATAGGACCTTCATACCCCGAAGTAAACTGGGTGTGGGACCCATCACAAGTTCAACAGAATTTTCAACCTAATGTGCAAGTACCCTATTATCAACCCGGTCAGCCAATTGGTTACATTCAAATACAACAACCTATCCAAACTGTCCAACTTGTTCAACCTACGATTCAGGTACCTGCATCTGGTACAGTTCAGCAGCCTAGTCTGAGTACACCTAGAACTCCAACTCAAACTGCTGCACCATCCTCGCACGTCGATGGCGGCCTGTTGTCGAGAGTTCATCCCTCATCCTCACCCTCACCCTCACCCTCACCCTACCGGGCCAGTTTCTGCAGCCCCTATTTCTACAGCCCCTCAAATATCACAAAAAATACCTGTAATCTCTGCACCACAACCTAGACCTACAATCCAGACTACTGTTTAGCTACCTACGGGACCACCTGGTACAAGTACAATTGTAACAAGCCAACCTCAATTTATTTATCAACCATATCAAGGGCAGTATCAATATGGGCCTGCAGCACAAAATCCAGTATACAAGCATCAACCATACCCTGGTTACATGTATTAGATACTGGCTCAACCCCAATATGGTTCAGCTAATCCTGGTTATCCAGGAGGTATTCCAATCCCAAACACACAGGCTATTATAGGATATCCTAGATATCCTCCTCTTGGTACTGGTATAGTTCCGCAAGGTTATCAATTTGCTCAAGACCCTAACTATCGGTTGTCATTCATAGCAACTTTAAATTTAACTGATTTGTCGCATCTAACGAATGATTCCATCTATTATCTTCCATATAGGCCGCCAATGCCAAATAAGTTGCCCAGTGATATCCCTAAATTTGAAGGGAAATCAGGAGATGACCCCTTGAATCATGTCATGAATTACCACCTTTGGTGTGCATCCAACTCTTTGATTGATGACTCTATTTGATTACAACTATTTCAAAGAACACTTATAGTCTTGCTACAAAATGGTATATTGAATTACCACGTGGCTCATTCAACAATTTCAATGCTTTAGAAACTATTTTCTTAACACATTTTCAGTTTCCAGTCAGATACGACAATGGTATGGAATTATTGACTTCATTAAAACAATCTACGTCTACGTACATATCCGATCACATACATGAATGGAGATGTAGAAGACATTTGGTGAAATTTTTTATTCTGGATTAGATTTTAGCAGAATGGTTCATCAAATCATTACTTCTAAAGATCACTGAATATGTGGCTAAGGGAGGTGTTGTTACTGAGGAACAGGTCATTTCTCAATCTCAGTACTTAGACCTCGTATATACACAGTCTGGTACTTTGTACGAAAAAATTCCTAATTTACCACGTCCTGGTCAAATAACTGCAAATCCTTCGAGATCTCATGCTGCAGATGGTGTAATTGGTTTAGTTAACACAAATAAAAGTAAGAATAAGTCCTCAAAAACTACTTCTCCTATAATAACTTTACCTGATTCACCGAAAGGAGATTCTTCCCTTGAAAATTTTGCTGACATTCACGTTGTAGATTAATCTACAACTAAATCCAAAACTGGTAATAAGAAGAAAGGTAAGAATAAAATAAAATAGACTTCATCTCCCAAGGAGAAAGCCGAAAAAACTAAACCATCTGACGATAAATGAAAACCTAGTTATCCTTGTCCTATCTGTGACAAGGATCACTTTACTAAAGAGTGCCCACATTGGTCTGAGGTCTCTAAATTCGTCAAAGGTTCACCCACACCCGCTGTCTTGAAGGATCCTTTTCTTACTTAACATAGAAAAATGATAGGATCTTCTTCACACTCATCAGTAGATATTTTAATGATTTCTGAGGTTATGGTTGCGACGCGATTGCAAGACTATGGAAGTAAAAATCCTGTTACTGGTAAAGAAGTAGAAAATTCTAATTCAACACCAGCTACATCTCCTTCAGTTTCTGATCCACTTCATATCGAGAAACCTAATCCTGATCTAGTAATTAAAATACCTGCTAAAAGTGTACTTCAGAAGTCATCTTTCAATCCACATGCGAGAGTTGCTCAAAACTACAACATTGTTGAGGACTTGGTGATTTCCCCTTCAGCAATTTTGGCCTTAGAAGTGATACAATCATGTCCAGCACAGAGGAAATTACTTTTATTAGCTATTGGAGCTATATATCCTCAGGATTCTAACCTTATGGTCTTCGATTTAGAAAATTTTACACTGAGACTCCCCCATCTGATGGCTTTTCAGATTTCGGTATTAAAAAAAAAATAGATGAATTTTTCGTACCGTAATTGATGAGGGGGCATCCACATGCATTATGTCATCAAAATGTTGGAAAATTCTTGGTTCTCCAATGATCAAACAATCTTTGAAAATCCTTAAAGCTTTTTATGGAAGAGGATTCCATCTGTATGGAATTTTATAGGATCTACCTATAGAGGTCGAAGGTAAAAATGTTAATCTAGATGTGGAAGTAGTTGATGCCCCTCTAGATTACAACCTTCTTCTGGGTCGAAGTTGGTCTTATGCTATGACTGTTGTCGTGTCTTCCGTCTTTCGTTAATCATGTTTCCTCATAAAGGAAAGATTGTGAAAATTGATCAGTTGTCATATTATTCGTTTGACCCAGCCTCTACAAATAATATTCAACATGTTGGAAAATAGACTATTCCTTATGAAGATGTTGGAGTAGGTTTAGTAAAATATTTTTCTTTAATGGGAAATTTTTCTATGCCTCCACCCAACATACTGCGTACCATTTCTAACATCAATATCATTTCATCAAGCACTATTCCATTTGATGATCCTTGGATAGTGCCTTCAGAGTTATAAATGGATCCTTTCAATGGCGAGATGCCTTTGAGTCCTTTTGAGATAGCATATATAGCAATATAGTCATTTTATAACACACCTTCAACTAATTTAGATCCAATGAATGTGGTCACCAAAGAATCTTCTTCACTATCAAGCTCAGCCTTGACATCTATTTCCGATCCTTTCCAACAAGTGTTTTATACTGATGAAAGTATTTGTGAATTTTTGTCTATGGATAAATTACTCGGGGATGATCTACACCATAAATATTTGTTTTTACCTAAACTTGATAGATTTGAAAATGATTTTTCATCGATTTTTACAATTGATTATGTCAAGGAACCACAGAATCCTATTACGATTACAAATTTAGAATCGTTGGGAAACATTTCTACAACTTTTCCTATTGACATATAAGTTAAACCAGGAGTTGTTAAAAACATTCATATAGGATCTTCTTGTACCATTGACAAAATTAATACATATAAAGCCCTATTTCAAGAATTTTGCGACATATTTTCTTGGTCCTACGAAGAAATTCCAGAATTGATCCAAAATTTGTCGTTCATGAAATAAAGACATACCCAGATGAAAAGCCTATTAGACAACGTTTATGTCCGATACATCCTCGAAAAGCTCCTGCTATTAAAGCTGAAGTTGAGAAACTACTAAGAGCAGGATTTATTTATCCAATCCCATTAATAGACTGGGTATCTAATATAGTTCTCGTTACCAAAAAACAAGAGACTATACGAGTATGTGTCGATTATAGGGATATTAATAAAGCCTGTCCAAAGGACAATTATCCTACCCCCTATATCGACCAAATCATTGATGATTGTGGCGGAAATGAGATGTTTTCATTTATGGATGGATTTTCCGGATATAATCAAATAGACATACTCCCTGTTGATCAACCAAAAACAATGTTCATTTGTCCTTGGGGAACATTTTCTTACTTTAAATTACCTTTCGGATGAAAGAATGCTGGTGCAAATTTTCAAAGGGCAATGTCTTACACTTTTCATGACATCAAACAAATTTTACAGCCTTATCTAGATGATTTACTTGCTCACTCATTTCACAAGGAAGATCATCCTACTTGTTTACAAGCAATTTTTATGAGATGTAGGCATTACATGATTCATTTGAATATGCACAAGTGTGTTTTTTTTCTGCAATCTAGACAATTACTGGGATCCGTTGTTTCCAAAGTTGGTATTCATTTCAATCCCTCAAAGGTTGAGGCCATCATAAATTTAGCTCCTCCTTCCACACTTCACCAACTCCAAAGTTTGCAAGGGAAAGCAAACTTTCTGTGTAGATTTATCCTGAACTATGCTAAGTTAACAAAAGGTTTTAGCAGGTTGTTGAAATAGAATGTTTCTTTTATTTTGGATGAGATTGTTGATTGATATTTTGATGCTCTAAAATACATGTTAACCCATGCACCATTATTGCATCCACCCAATTACAAACAAGACTACTTTTTATACCTAGAAGCCTCTAATTCCACCATTGGAATGGTTTTAGTTCAAGAGGATGAATTTCACAATGAGAATAGGATTTAGTATCTCAGTAGGAATTTTAATCCAACTGAAATTAAATATTCACATGTGGAGAAATTGGCCTTGGTAGCAATTCAAGTTGTCCAAATATTTTGTCATTACATACTGTTACACAAGACAAATGTAATTTCTAATTGCAACCTAATGATGTATATTTTGACAAAACAATTACTTGGGGGAAAATACTCTAAATGGATTGTTATCCTACAAGAGTTTGATTTGGAATTACAAAAGTCTAAATAAAAGAAATCGATGGTGTTTGTAGAACTTATGTGTGACTTTCCAAATATTGAGACAGAAACTGTGGTAGACGATCCCATTGTAGATGAATCTTTGTTTCTTATCAGTACATTAGATCCATGGTATGGAGATATCATCATTTATCTTCAAACCCAAACCTTTTGACCTTAGCTTTCACCTTCAAATCGACGAAAGATTCATTACCAATCTCAGCAATACAGTATTGTTGGGGACAGACTTTATCATCATGGTGCAGATTCTATTTTTTGACGTTGCATAACTCATGAAGAGGTTGAAAGGGTTTTAAATGATTTCCACTCTAGAGCGTGTGGTGGTCATATGTTTGGGTATGCCACAGCCCAAAATATATTGCGTGTTGGCTAGATTTGGCTGTCATTATTCAAAGATTGCATTCTTGTGGTCCGAAAATGCCACAACTGTAAAATATTTGATCGAAATATGTGTGCACCACCATCTCCTCTTCACCCCATAATTGTTGTTGGGCCTTTTGCGAAATGGCACATTGATTTCATTACATGTAACCCTCATGCCGCCAGGGGGTAGAGGTATATTATTCTAGCTATAGATTACTTTACCAAATGGGCCGAGGCAATGCCTAAATTCACGGCAGATGGAAAAACTATAGTTACATTCGTATTCAATCATGTGATTGCTCGTTTCAGTGTACCCCGAGCTATTATCACTAACCATGGGAGTCATTTTCGAAATACAATGATGACCGAACTTTCTGATCAACTTTGCCTGCGCCATGATAACTCTACTCCATATTACCCACAGGCTAATGGTCAGGTTGAAGCCGTTAATAAATTTTTAACCACCATGATCAAACAGACTATCAGAACTCGCAAATCGAATTGGCATGCCATGATTTTTTCGACATTATGGGCATACCGAACCTCAGCAGAAATTTCAATAGGGTTCACTCCTTTTCAACTAGTTTATGATTTAGAAGCTGTGTTACCCATTGAATGCAAAATACCGTCACTAAAATTAGCCATAGAGTTACTACCAGCTAACTCTGAAGAGGAAAACACTTTTTGTTCTTAGCACAATTAGATGAGACTCGGTGCACCGTTGCATTAGCAGCCGAAGCTCATAAAAAACACGTTAAAGCTCAGTATGATTGAAGTGTTACACCTCGTGTTTTTTCAGAAGGTGAACTAGGCTTAGTATATGAACAAGCTAATGATAAGGTAGGAGCTAGGAAATTCGAACCAATGTGGCATGGTCCTTATATTGTCAAGCGAGTGCTTGCCAAAGGGGCCTATGAATTGATTGATTATAATGGGGTCTCTTTAGATAAGCCCAAAAATGGTCTTTATCTTAAGATATATTATGCTTGATTCTTGTGTGAAGATCTCACTTGTATATTAGTTATTTTTTCTAGTTAGTGTGCTTTAGATTAGATAGGTGTGCTTAGTCTTTTCTACTATATTTGCTTATATTAATTAATCTTGATATTGCAGATATTGACATCCCTTCAAACATACATTGGTTTCGCTGATGGTGCCTGTCGTAGTCCATGAAATATTTCTTCCGTAGCTTGAGTTATCTATTCACACGCTCATGAGTTAGTTTCTATGCATGGGGTGAGCCTTGGTCAAACAACACAAAATATTGCAGAATATAGCGCAGTGATTGAGTTATTATCTGATGCCATTTCATTTGGTATTTAATTTTTTATCATAAGGTTAGATTCAGAACTCATTGTATTACATTTAAACAGAGTATACACAATTAAAAATCCAGCATTATTAAGATTATTTTTGAAGGTTCGTCTCTTGGAAAGATAACTTGATTACATTGAATATCAACAAATTTCAAGAAATTTAAACACATTGGCTGATGCATTATATAATCATGTTTTAAATAGACATTTGCAACGTTAAAATAGTAAACAAAAACAACATTCGATACATATTGAACAAGATAGTCAGAGAAATTAATAATATCATAGATAGGAGTTTTTGTTTTCTAAAAATATTACATCATCTGTGATCATAGGTTTAAAACACCTTATGATCTAAAAGATACTGATACAAAAAAAAAAATATGCCAATCCACAATGATCATCCAATATCCATGGTGATGATCATGGTATTAGACTATCACATGCGCAACTTTGCGCAGCAATCTCCTAAACTGGCCTAGAACACTAGTAACATGTCTCTCGAGACGGAGAGGAATATCGTTTGTCGATGTATCAGTGATATCTATAGTCAACCTCTCTAGGTTGTGTTCCATATCAGTGAGGATTTCTGCTGCCTGATCCTATGGCTGTGTTATGGGCTCTGTTTGTCGCCTTTAAAAGCGGCGAAGTGTAGCTGGTTGTCGTGGACCAACATTTGCATTTTAAAATTTTGTTATCGATATTGGATGATTTAAAAAACAAATAAAAATTAGAGTTAAAACACATCAAAATGATTCTCTTACCTGATTCGTTCCATTGTGCCCCTGGAGGTAAGGACATCTCGTGAGCACCTCTAAAGTCTATACCCGCATATGGGAAATCTTCAATTGTGAATATTTGGTTCTGCAGCCACATAAAATATGCAGGAGTAAACTGAACCATTGTACTGTCGTCGCCACCATGGCAGGCCATCAATGCAACCCAATGTACCATACAAGGTTCTCTAAGTTCACCACGATCGACAGGAATAAGCTGAGGATGAGAAATGGAATCCTCTCCAAAGCAAAAGAGATTAGGATGGCGCCATACCCAAAGTTTTTCAACTTTGCATTTTTTTCTTTGGTCAGTTGGCCTTTCATGTTGGCCAATACCCCTTCGCACCAGTTGAAAATGATTCCTTTGAAACATTCAACTGCGATCTGCATCTGAGACTTGGTGGCCACATGTGGATCCGCACTTCCACACAACCTGGTTACTATGAATGCAATAACTTTAAGATCAAGTCGCAAGATATTCTTTATATCTATGCGATTACCTTTGGATCTACTTCATCAATGAAAAAATCTTGTTTGTAACTAGCAACGGGTAGGCCACCCTGCCTAGATCCAAACAAAGAAATTTTTTCTCCTCTTTTGGATAATCCAGTGAGAAAATAAATATCTTCGAGCTCAAGTTCAAGATGATGATCGCCAATGATGAAGCACTGATTTTGAACATCCCACTTGTTCACTAGCCATGCCATCAGTTCCACTTATGCCCTCATACCTTGAATTGCCCATAATTTATACAAACCACAATTTCTAAGCACACGCATTGTGGCTGGATCATTCATAGCCACATCGTCTATACCTTCATGCTCACGTTCTCTCCACTCTAGCATTGTGGAATAGTCTGCAAATGGACGCATTTGAAGATTAGAAACATTTTGAGTGGAAAATTTTAACCTTTTTTGTGAGAAATTATCAATTTTCATTTGGTCACGGTGCCTCCGCAGTTTTCATGCAGAGACAGTGCAGACGTCCGCAAGCGCTCTACATGAAAACTGCGGTAGCGTGATAATTTTCCTTTAAGAAAATTATGTGTGACCAGCAGACCCCCGAGAGTGGAATTTTAAACATAATTTCTCCTCAAAAAATGATCTTAAAACCTAAAAAGAGAATTTAATTGGATATAAATGAAGAGAATAGTGTTGTGGATTTCCTGGTTCCAACGAATCTCGATTTGAGCAGTCGGTTCTCCCGTTATCAAATCCGAAAATTTTTCTACCAAAAGCTCTCAATTTACAACTCTGAAGATAAAAGGTGAAAATGACTTTGTTAAACTCCTTTTTATAAGATTTTTTTGAATGAATAAAATATTATATTTTATTTATTTTCTACTTTAAAAAATGATTTTTCTATGTTTTTACTTATCATAAATAGGGATGTTTAATCTTTCGAGTTTTTGTGCAGAATACAATTTTTTCTGGTGAAAATAATTATTTTGATGATGAGTACACTTTTATCACTTTTTTGGGCTCTTGAAAATTACGAAAAAGTGAAGCCCTTTTCAGACTCTCTAAACATGAAAATATCGCCAAGTACTTGACTATTCAAACTCGTTAAAGAAAATGAACAGTCATCCTTTTAGTATAAGTTTACCACTTTTCCAAACTGAAATGGACTATTTACGAAAAAGGTATATGTTGACTAATCATGGTCAATAGTGTTCTCTCCTGTATTATTTTATCCTTTTTCGGGCTTGAGAGACTAAATTTATGAAAAAGTACAACCACAGAGTTTTCTTATGTTTTTCTTCTTTCTCCCTAAAATTGAAAAACACCGAGTTTCACCTATACTAGACTTGTTAAAATTTAACAGTAAAGGAACTATCGATTACAAATAAGAATGAACCACTCCTTCTTAGGGTTCAATTTTAATACTAAGTTGGACTCATTCGAAGGATGCTTACACAACAAGAAAATGTTATCCTCCTCAAGCTTGTGAAAAATAAAGAGGTACTTGCCAGAAATGGGGGGAAAAAGAGAAAATGAACCCAGTTGTCACCCTTGTTTTGAAAAAAAGTATACCAATCTTGAACACGACACTTTTTTTCACACTTGTACCTGGGTTGGGAAAATCCTTTTTCTAACAGTTAATCAAACCACATTGAAAGTCTTTAGCTAGTTTTTGGGTATTAGCTTTAGTCAATTGTTACCAAACCATCCGCAATGTCGTTATGTGTTCAAGAGATAGTTCAAATAAACCATTCATTGCAAACATTTGTCTCCATTCACATTGACCATCCCTGAGTCAGTCCTTGCAAAAATTTCTTCAAATCTTGATATAATGGTTTCGTGTCATGGGCTTTCCTGCAATGGGTCGCTTTCTATCGACGAAAACTCATCATCTATAAGTTAATCTAGAATCCTATCAGTACCTTGGGATTTGCATGCCCTAATGGCAGGTTTCTCGCCTTCGACGACAGGTTGCATCAATGACCTTCGATTGAATGATTCCGTGAAGTGTTCGACTGCAAATCATTCATTCACACTTTGGGGATTGTACTGACTACTTTGAGAGCCATTGTCATTATTGGTGGTTTATCTCACACTTGTTAATAGTTTGCATCGTTGACTGGTAATCAAGTGGTTTCTACCATGTTCGATTTCGACACAATCAATCTCATGGATAGAATCGTACTAGTTCAGGAAGCAGAAATCAAGACTCTGGATATAGTTTCCACCATCCAGACTGAGAGGAGTTTTATTATTCATGATACAGTAGACTATTTATGATATATGGATGCGTCCATGTTGTGTCTATTATTGATGTCATTTTAAAAATCATTTATGTACCAAAACATGTAGTTAGTTTTGATCTGAGTATGGGAATTCCTACCTCAGCGATGATATACATATATATGTTTGCATTGAATGTTTTTATAGGCTTTTGAACAGTATGTCTACAATCCAATCCTCCGAAAGATAAAGCACTTCACTCTTCAGAACTACCTCAGACTTTTCACTTTAGGGGGCAATTTGTTACATGCTATTTTGTAACCATGACATTTGAATGTATATATAGGTTCATCATTACCTATATTATGCTCCCTTAGAGGTAAAAAACCATAATTTTTCTAAACCAAGTCTTGGAATTGGAGAAAATCTCATTAAAACCCTAAAATGTATAACTCTTCACTTTTCCTAGCCCTTGCCTGCGGATCCGCAGATATTTTCTCTATAGCCTATGGCACATCCTGCACATTTTGCTTATAAAACCTATGGACCCTTGCAAACAGTCAAATAAAGGAAAATGTAAGTTCTAGAACCCCAGCTAGATGAATATTCTCCCAACAGGAAGCTTCTAGAAGCACTTTCAGTTCGAGCTTTATCCTATACTCATGAGCTCTATCCCTTCACTCATGGAGCTTATCCCTTGGTCTATAGAGCTCAAATCCCTTCATGAGAGGAATATATCCCCCTATTCATGGGACTGAAACTACCTCCATTTCCCTATAAATTGATCTCATGTTTTAGTCTCAAGGGTAGACATACATATTAGTTGCTGAAGAATTTCTTAAGAGATCATACTCTCTATACTAGTGATTTTTGATATGAGAATGATCACACACTCATATCCATAACTTCATGCTAGTTCAAAGAGAATAAGGCTTGTCAATCTGAGAGAGGACGATTGTTCAGGACCTGGGAAGAACATGTATAACATCAAGGAAAAAGGTTTTAAGGTTACTTCTTATTATACAAGTTAATACAAATGGATTCTATTTTCTCATTGAATTGTTCATGTATTTATTTGAGTATTTCAATTCTTGGATTCCTTGATCACTGAGATAGATTAGTGTTTTCTCAATTATTATATCTTGCAATTGCTTTTAATATTTTTTTTCTGTCTTTGATTGCAAGTTTCACATGCTGAAGTGACCTCTTTTGGAGCAATTGGATAAAATATTTCGGCAAGCGTTCGACTTCAGGTAGGGACATGTCCACGTACTTTGATATTAATAATTTTGAATCACAAATGATCTAGAGAAAATGGTTTTCGTTTGGTTGTTTGTTTCTAGATATCCTTAGGATACTAAGGATATCGTTCTTGTCTGCAAGAAGGATTTATCCCCATAACAATGTCATATTTCTTCTTTCTACATTCATTTTCATAATGACCATACTTCATACAATAATGAAATTGAACTTGAGATTTATCATACCTCTGACCTTGTGCTTGATTCTGGCTTGGTCCTTGACTTTAATTTATATTGCTTCCCCTTCCACTTGAACTTGAAGGGTTGCTTCTTCCACCTTTTTGTGGGATTTTTCCTCTTGGCTCTATAATTTTTTCTTCCTCAACCTATACCTTGACCAAATGAAACTTGTGTCTCGTAGGAATGCTCTAATGAGGAGTTTTTTTATCTATATAGTTTGTGTTCATGAGAAATCAGTGATTCATGAGGCTCATCCACTGAAAATTGTGAGAGATCCTTTGTCTCTTCTATGGCCACAACTATGGAATCAAACCTTTCTTGCAGGCGTCTCAAAATTTTCTCAACTATTCTCCTTTCCTCAAGTGTCTCACCATGAGACTTGATTTGATTAATCAACACAATTACATGTGTAAAAATTGAGTCTACATTCTCAGACTCTTTCATACAAATTATCTCAAAATATCTTCTCAACGTTTATAATTTTGTTGTCTTCACCTTTGTCATGCCTTGGTAGGTTGTCTAGAGGGTATCACATGCTTGCTTGGACTTCATTTTTGCTGCAATCCTTGGGAAGATACTTTCATGAATTTCTTGAAAAGTTTAGAAGAGGGTTTTTGAGTCTTTCTTCCTGGTGTCCCTCAAAAAATCCTTCTATGCTTGTGTCAAAGCATTATATGCTACTCCATATGTGGGTTCTTGGAAACCATTCTCCACCAATTACCAAATGTCTTGTGAAGAAAATAGAGCCTTCATTGTTATAGCCCAATAATCATAATTTTTTCCATTAAACTGAGGTATTTGTGGATTAGTCAAGCATGTGATTGTTGCTGCCATTTTCACTCTGTAAAGAAAATTATTTTTTACTGTGTAAAAAATTTCTCCCTATTGGTGAATACTCTCGTTAGAACAAGCTTTTAACTCCTTAGTAAAAACATTATTCCTTGATAAAATTTCAAACCCTCTTTGATACCATGTTAGAAATTTAAACACACAGAGGATGCTTCCTCAACACTCAAATTTGCAAAAAGATGTTTCTCCAAACGATACAATCACGAGTCTTCCTTTTAATACAGAGTGGTAAAGATTAAAGTCGGTTGACTTGCACAACTATAATGGAGCAAAGAAAAGAAAACAAACATACTATATAAAAAAGTAAAACATAGTGGTTGCGGTGAAATTTCCAGAACCATATTACCACAAGCCAAACTTTAGATTATAACTTTAAAACAAAACTGTGGATTTAACTTTAAAAAAAATGAAATACATTCATATGGAGGTTGCGGCTCCTTCACGAGTAAAACACTACCTTTTTAACAAGATTATACATTCATATGGAGGTTGCAGCTCAATCACCATTTAAACACTACCTTTTTACTAAGATTTACATTCACCACCGGTTGCAGAGTATCTGTAACAAACAGGCTCCCACCAAAATTTTCTCCACGATTTTTTCCTCTTACCTTTCAAACTTAATTTTCTCTACCATTTTCTCCTCTTATCTTTCAGACTTAATTTTCTCCACCATTTTCACCAATAAAACACTAAATTTTTACTAATATTTACGTTCACCACAAGTTTTGGAGTAAAATTTTTTTCACGCTCCCACCAAAATTTATTCCACGATTTTCTCCTCTTGTCTTTCGAGACTTAATTTTATCCACGATTTTCACCAATAAAAAACTACCTTTTTAGTAAGATTTACATTCACCACAGGTTGAGGAGTAACACACAGTGAAACATTCTCCCACCAAAATTTTCTCTACAATTTTCTCCTCTTGTGTTTCCGGACTTAATTTTCTCCACGATTTTCTACTCTTGTCTTTCCATACTTACTTCTGCCATAATGCATAATACATCTACATGCTAGTTAATTTGAAACATACATTCCTAATTCATTAATACATGACAAGACTAACATTTAAAATATAGGATGGGTGACTTTGATTTTAGTTAATTCAAAACAGACATTCCTAATTCATTAATACATGAAAAGACTAACATTTAAAACATAGGATGGACATATTTGATTTTTCTGAATTTACAGAGGTTGAGAGAAGTAAATAATACTGTCGCAAGAAGTAAATAACACTTGGAGAATAAATGTTTAATCATACATTTCTTCCAACCCTTCATTAAATTCTCATTTGAATTTAATAGTTTAATTTGATGCGGAAGCGATAACCTATAAAACATTTACTTGAGGTATGGTTGTTGTCAGAAAATTAAAAGCAGTGGTTGAGATTAACTTTCCAAAAAATTCTTAGGATTTCATCCAAAAATTTCCAAAAAAAAAAAGAAAAATTAAAAGATCACAATTAATATTAGTACCACAGGTAAAGAGTTGTAATCCTGACCTTCAGACCTCATTATAACTACAAGCCACACTAAATCTCTTGGAAAATAACTGCCAGATTTGAAAACCCAACAATTTGGAACTCAAATATAGCCATAAGCTTGTAACCACAGTAGGTGATGGATCTGGAATGAATAATAAAATGAAACACCAATCAAGGCTTAAGTTACCGAAGAAGAATACAAAATAAAATAAAATTAGAAGTTAGATAATGACAAAAAAACTAGACAGAGAGAAATTCATACCCTATAGACTTCAATGCTATAGCAATTATTGCGTCCAAGGTTTAATGGGTCGAACTCGGCCCAGAGCTTCTCATGGAAGGATGGGTGCGAATGAGTGCCACGACGGGGTAGAGGTTTGGCATTTGCCTCAACCGCAACCTAATAACTTAATAACTTGTGCATTTAACCTTGCCACATTCAAACCTCAAAACTTAATAACCTAACTTAACCTAATAAATTAATCACCTGTGCATTAAACCTTTCGATATTTAAACCCACACATCAATCTCGTCACATTGAGCTTGTGCATCCAACATTGCCACAATGAACCTGTAGAGGGTTCACAATATACTCATCAATTACATCTAAATATCCAACATCACTTGGAATGTTTTGAAGCTCAATATAGTCCATTTCTCGCTGTCAGCCTGGTCTAGAATGCAATACCACCAGGCATAGGTTAGTAACAAGGCACTCATTTTCTGTTTGAATGATGTGTTTTTGGTCTAAAAGTAGGTTTCTGCCACCTTCGTGAAGGAAAGAGAATGGGATGGTAGTTTTTGTGGGGTTTGAGTCATAATGTTTGGACTTAGTATCCTAATCATATATTAAGTGACTGCAATAGTATACATTAGGGGTTTTAGTCTTAACTGATGCCATCAAGGTCGTAATCGAGGTGATAAAGTGGAACTTCTAGCCGGTCTAATACCTCACCTGTTTAACTGCCGTGTATGAAGATCTGTAAGGTGGGGATTTGATGGGTTGAGTTCATAATGGTATCACAGAATTACGTTGTCCTAATCCAGATTTGGATGTTGTTCATGTCTGCAATTATCTTACTTTCCATTTCCAAAGCCTATATGGTGGCATATAGAACCCAACTTCATGCAAAATTGTGCCATAAGATTATCCTCCCTTGATTCTGCAAAGAATTCATACTCTTCTCATTCCCAGAACCAGTGCAGATTGATATCATTATTTCATAAATGGGTGGAAACTTTTATCATATCAAGGCCTTGTAAGGATTTTGGCTTTTATTTTTGTTTTCACTAGTGGCACTGTGTTGGATGTTGCTGCTGCCATTTCTAAGCTATCCTCTATGCTTCATGAATTTTCTACATTTTCCGTTAATCCCCTGGCCGCCACCTTGGTTTTCGATAATTTTGGGATTTTCTAGCACCTAATAAATTGAACTTACTAACTCCCATCACTCTCTCATCTTCGCCCTAGGTCTCCTAACATCTTCATTAATCCTCTGACTCCTTCAACTGAACTTTGTCATTACGTGAGTATTGGGATCCTAACTAAGGTCTTGTCTGTAGGGTCACTGGGCCAGACAAAACATTCTCGAGGTGTTCTTATGCAAGGCTCCTTTTGGTCCAGGCTGTTATCATAGTTGGGTGGTGGCTCCTATTTATGAAAGTTACATTATTATAGTATAGTCAAATTTTTTCCATTTTCTCTTGTACGTCTCATACATTGGGGAGGTTGGGGTAATAAAGCTTCTATCATATTTGGTAGTGAGACAGTTCAATAAATGCTATCGAAGATGAGTGATGTGGTGAAATTTCTCACATCAGATACATCGGCCCATGCGGCACTAATAGCGGCAACGCTGGAGGCAGAGCGGGCCATGCTGTTGACATGGGGCCAGATTTGGGGTCTTTGATGCAATCAATTGTGATGCCATCAGGTGGAGTACTATGGTGTGTGGATAGGGGGCTCAAATGCTCATAAGTTTGCCAAAAATCTCTCCCGGTGGATGTCCGACACCCAAAAAATAGAAGGGGTTCCTCTGCAAAAAAAAAAATCTTTAGACCGGCTTCTGAAATGAAGTAGGTATTTTTGGAATATGATGACCTCTGGGGAACGGTGGCCAGTTTGCAAAAAAAGGCTCTAGTCGGGCATTGGCTCTTTTCGGATGTGGAGGAAATGGATATGGTGGTGTGGGTCAAAATCACCTGGAGTCTAATTCTGGGATATGCTCCAAAAGTTAGCCTGATGATGAACTCGTCGTTAAAAATCCACTTCCTACACGAGGTTGACTGTGCAAAAATACTTACTTGTGCGTGGGTTCGTGGAGGAAGCTTCATGCAACTTCTCCCCTGGTATCTAGGTTTTAACTAGGTAATGGAGACTCCGAAGAACAACATCATCTAGGTAAATTTTCTTGGGCTCCCACTTGAATTTTGGACCTTAAAGGTGTTGACGACGATTGGAAACTGTATTAGGCGCATAAGGCACATTGATCCGAGAATTTTGGGTGCTAATGATAAAAAAATTTCCTGGCTATTAGTAGATATTATTTTCTCTGGAGGATTTCCAGGTAATGTGGACTTACAATGGGACCAACATTGACAGTGCCAATGGATTGACTACTAGGGGCTTCCATTCTGAAGTCTGTTATGCCACGACACTGGTCATCTTATGAGAAAATTTCCTTCTCAGTGTTGGCAGTTAGGGCTTCTCAAACCAATGTAGTGATTCTACAAGTAAGTGTCCCAAAATTCCCAAACACCTGATCGTCACAGTCCGGGTAAGCATTCATTGCCTTCCTCTAATCCTGCTCATAGTTGTACTTCTACATCTAAATTTGATTGACCATATGTCCCTCATAACATAATCGAGCTTATTGAGGACCCCCTTCTGCATGAATCGTGCATTTATCCTCTGGCTTTAAGTACTGTTTCTCCTCACATTCCTTTGGAAGTTGCAACCAACCCTTCTGTTGACCCCGATCTTGAACCGCCAGTCTCTTTTGAACCACTGCTAAATCAGGCGGACCAGTCGAAGGTTTACCCTTCCATGCCACCACTCGAATGGGCTTCCCCCTCACCCACTCATGACCTGGAGGGTGGTGTTCCTTTTGACTCGCCGAGGAACACAGTGGGAAGCAATGTCGATTTCCTTTTATGTAACCCCTCACTAGATATCACAACTTTAATTGTATTTGACCAACCTCCTCCTGGCCCTCCTTTATCCATCTCTCCTTCTTCTACTATCAACATTACTATTAGGAAAAATTCTAAAAATGGAGCTAGACACTTCAGGGGAAGGTTCAAATCCAAATCATTATTTTTGGATGACTTAGACGGCTTTAGGGATATACCCATCTCCTCATCATCTAATCTCCAGGCACTTAGAGCAAGCGAGCCCGTTCGAGTTCCCAAATGAATACCGTTGTCTAAAAGAGCTTTTTGCTGAGACCCATCCTTGTATAGTAGCATTTCAGGAGACCAAGTGCTCGCGATCCAAAGCCCTTAGCACATTTCTTCATATCCGTCCCGATTGACATGCGGTGGGTGTTGACTCGATAGGTAGAGATGATGGTATGCTAGCCATGTGGAATCCGAAAATGGCCAGCTTTTAAGCATTCATATTCTTTGGAGGAATCATTCTCTCAGGGAGGATTTGTGGCCACATTGAAGTTGTTCACTTGATAAACCTGTACGTTCCATGTCATGATCGGTCCTCCTTCTAGGACCGCCTAAATTCTTATGTAATCCTTTGCATCAATAATTTTTTCGTTATTGGGAATCTTAACTCTACACTATTGGTGGGAGAAATATGGGGGTAGAACTCCCGGCAGGATCCCTTGGCAGACCGAATTTCCTGGATTTTTGTTGATCATCATCTAGTGGACATTCGTCTGCTTCCCCTTACACTGACATGGACAAACCATCGTTCTGGAACTAATTTCATTGGAAAAATATTGGACAAGGTAATGGTTCATGAAAGTGTCATTGAACCTTTTAGAAACATGCGGTCACATGTTGTATCAACATCTCTATTTGACCATATGTCAATCTCTCTCACCCGGTGCAAGGAACCAGTCAGACATGGTTTACCATTTAAGTTTAATTGAATTTGGTTAAAGGACCCCCATTTCCAACATATGGTATCTAATTTCTGGATTAAGGATGAAAGCCCCCTAGAAAGAAATGTGTGGAGGAATATGTCAAATAAGATGCACAAGTTGAAGCAAAAAACAAAATATTGGGAACGCAGGAAAATGGAAGAGATGAGAGATGATTCAAGATCCATTTCTGGAAGGGTGGAACATATATATGAAGAAATGAAAGAATCCCCTTCGAATCAGCAAAAATATACCCTTTTGGATGACCTAGAAAAGAGAAAGGTTGAAATTCTGAAAGTCCAAGAGGTGACTTGGAAGTTAAAAAGTCGTGCATAGTGGCTAAAGGATGGTAATCTAATCACTAATTATTTCGATCAAATTGTAAATGGGAGGAAAAATAGAAACGCAATTTGGCACATTGAATCGGTGGGAGGCAATATGGTTTATTCTACAAAAGAGATTCAAAGGGAGGTGTTCTCATACTTCTATGATTTCTTTAAGGCTAAGGAAGGGATTGATCACCTAAGCCAAAAATGGGTGTTGGATCACATGGACGAGATGTTTGACATACTAGCAAACGAGGATCTGGGTCGGGTTATCACAAAATATGAGATTCAGGTTGTTCTTAAATCCTTTGCACAGGACAAAAGTCCTTTCTCGAATGACAGGTCAGCTGGGGTCTTTATTAATTTCTTTGAGTTGATGGGAGACGAATTATAGGTAGTGGTAGAACAATCCAGGTTACTGGGGTTCATTCTAGGTGATATGAATTCCACTTTTCTTGTGTTGATTCCAAAATCATCCAGTCCAAAGACCTTTAAAGGTCTCCAGCCCATCACATTATGCAACATCATTTACAAAATAACATCCAAAATTATAGCCCAGCGAATTAAATGGGTGTTATCTAAAAATATATCCAGCGAGAAATATGTGTTCCTTCAGGCACGCTCTATCCATGACATTGTATCAACAACACAAGAAGTAATTCACTTAGTCCACTCCAAGAAAATTGAGTCTCTCATCATGAAAGTGGACCTATATAAAGCTAATGATTATGTGGATTGGTCTTTTATCAGGTTGATCCTTCTAGAGATTGGCATCTCTCTTCCTAATATCAGATGGATTATGGCTTGTATATAATCAGCCATATATGTGATTATAATTAATGGTCTACCCTCGGATTTCTTTGTGGCTGGACATGGTCTTAGCCAGGGATGTGCTCTATCCCCCTTAATTTTCATTCTTGTCATGGAAGGTTTCAATAACATTCTCAAGAAGGCTTATCGTGAGGGCTACTTTCAAGGCATTTCCTTTTCTCCCTCTATTTGTATTTCTCACTCATTATTTGTGGTTGACTTCCTTGCCTTTGGTAGGATCTTAAGAACTCAATGGTTTTATCTTCATTATATTCTTCTCCATTTTGGGGTGGCATCCAGACTGTACATTAACAAAGGGAAGTACTTCATAAGTGAGATCACCTTCATATCAGAGTTATTTGGAGTACAGATAAAGCATATGATGGAGGGCCTTTCATATCTTGGTTTTAGGCTGAAGCCGTGTGGTTACAAATATTCTGACTAGACCTGGCTTGTTGACAAGTTCAATAGTAGAATTCAAATATGGTCACATCGCTAGTTGTCATTAGGAGGGTGATACATCCTCATACAAGCGGTCCTATAGCAATTAGTTGTGTATTTGGCCCATTTTTTTACCTTCCTGTATGCATCATTTCTCTAATTTCTCTAATTAAAGCTGTTATTTCTCATTTTTTGTGGTCTAGGGCCACTAAGGCAAACAAGTTCCATCTATGCAAACTTGATGCCCTCACTATTCCAAAGAGGTATGGGGGTTGGGGATTACTGAAAGTGTGTTCTTTCTTGAATTCATTCCTCATAAAATCCCTATGGAGAACGCTCAATAGGAAGGGCATCTGGTCGGCTCTCATTAGGCTCAAATACTTGGACAATGCTCCTCTTTTGCAGATTTATAGAAAATCCTTTATGTTCCAGAAAATAGGGTCCTTTATCTAGAAAGGCTTCCAGAAAGTGATGGGGCTTCTCGCTGAGCGTTTGACTTGGCATTTCGGCAATGGAAAACTCATAGCATTGGGATGTGACAAAATCATGGGACTCCAGTCTGGATTGTTGATGGATGACCATATTTACCATAAATTAACACAAAGGGGTATATTTTTTCTCTCACAAGTGATCACTCACTAGTAGCAAGGCGATCCGATTTGGAAAAAAACGATAGTTTTGGGGTTAAATGAGGTGGAAGTTGGCTCATGGTAGTTGTTTGTGGCTAAATTTCAAACTGGGGGATTGTGCCTTCATAAGGAAGGTGACCATATTATATGGGATAGGGACATGAAGCGGGAAGCTTTAGTGGTGCCAGACATCTATCATCAAATTATATACAACTGGTTAGTGGAAAAGGTCTCATCACCATTCCGGTCTTACTGGTCTCGGAACATCCCCTACAAAATTATGCTTTTCGGCTGGTTAGTGTGGAAGGATTGCATTTTGACATGGGAAAATAGCTCACATCCATGGGGCTATTATGGTTTGGACTTCAACACAACCCCTACCAAGTCCTACCACCAAGGACACGTGACATCATATACGCCCCTTTCCAATCTCCTTATCAACGGATTTTTTTGATGAGGCTCGATAGGGGGGAATTTGTGGTTGCAGTGCATGGATTAACATTGATAATATGGAGAGATTCTAGATTTTCAGGAATGGTGGGAAAATATCTAACAACAAGGTTGAAATTTTGGCACTATGGAGTGCTCTCTAGTTGGCTTATAATCTGAAATTTCCTTCGGTGAATATTTATGGGGATGCTAAGACAATTCTTGATGGGATCTCCGAGAGGTCTTGTTTCCAACCAAGCGGTATGCAAGGGTGGATTCTTTGCATTAAATTCCTGATGTCCAAACTCAATGAGCCTCCTATGCATCATATTTATCAGGAAAATAACACACGAGCCGACCAACTCTCTGAGAGGGGTCTCACTACTCCTTTTGGTAGCATTACGATCCTTCATTACAGAGCAGGGAAAGTTTTAAGGATGGAAGTTTATTTTAAAGTTTAGAAACCTTGGCGAATCTTACTAGTCCCCAATATGTAAATTGTAAAATTTTTGATGATATTTTTGTAAAAATATTTAGGTTTCTAATTATTTTATATTGGTATATGTAAATTTTTTAGGGTAAAATAATTTTATAATATAAAATTTTGGCAAATCAATTTTCATGAAAAAGGAAAATGACGAATCTTTTTTTGCAAAAAGCATGGAAAATTAGCCCATCTGCGAATGTTAGCCCCAAAAATTTTCCTTGTTACAGAGGCTCCCAACAAATCGACAGAGGCTACTTTATTATAAGAAAGGATTAACATGTCATACATGTTTAAAAGGATTAACATGTCATACATGCTGATCGCGAGTTTCAATGAATCAATCTATATTAGCATCACGAGAAGCATGAAATAATCTAGGATGGAGGAGAGTTGTTTGTGTTAATCAAATTTAATTAAAAAATGTTTGTTTAGTTACTTTATCATTCAAATTTTATTCATATGGATTTATATTTAAACAATAACCTAAGTGTAGTCAATGAATATATTTAAAAATATTATTGCTATACAACTTAAATAATAATTTTAAATTATGTTAATTAGCTAATTATTATAATAATAAAAAATGGTAAAAGTTGGATACAAAAATCTAGAAGAATAATATTTATATAATTTTTTTAAAATGTATTTTATATTTATTATAATATAATATTTAAATTCTATGATGAAAATAAGAAGTGGAATAAAATAGAGAATGAACAAGGTACAATATTTTACATAAAATAAAATAATTTATACTACTACCCAACAATAGCTTTATTTTAAATTAAAATATACAAACATTAAAAAAAACATAAATATAATATATATAGTTTTTAATTAGAGTGTGGGTAATAGTTAGTTAGTTTTAATCAAAGGTTGACCTTCTATTTTTGAAGATGCAAAACATATAGCATACACAATCCTTCCAAATTAACAAACTTATCGAACTCTGGTTACACCTTTTGAGAAAATTGCTAGTATATAAATGGTTTATTGTTCATAAACATAGGACAATGAAGCCCTCCACAATGTGACAGTTAACCACTCATATATTCCACAACAGATAGTGTAAAAAAACATAATATGACACCGACCCAATGACAATCTAAAGCGTTGATTGCTACTTTCAATTTGCAGAACACCTCATCGAATCTTTTGCTTCTTGGGGTTCGAGAAGGAAGGGAAGAATGGACAGCTAAGATTTTCGCCGAATGCCACGCCCAATGATCCAGGTTGCCACTGCCCACCTCATCTTTCCGGTAAGCATTTGGATAACTCTCCGGCTTATACTAATCGTATCTCAATTTATGGACCTTTGCAGGTTCCTCTTCTTTGGTACCTTCGTTCACTAAAATCCTTTCTGTCGACCATCTCTGCGGCCTCGGCGATAGAAACCATTTCACAAAACAACTAATGCAGAGCAGCAGGACGATGTCCACCATCTAGATCAACAAATAGGGCTGACAGGGATAACCCATGGCGTCCAAAAACATCTCCTCAAACAAGAAATAGACAATCTGTTTGCCTACTAGACAGAGGAAGGTGGGTAAAATCGACAGCAGGAGATCCAACATGGCATCTCTGACCTCCATGTTGGAATCAGAATACACCATTTTCTCGGCTTCGTATTTCCAGTTGAACATCTCCACTTCGTCCACCATGTCGGGAATATCTCGGATGCCCATTCGTGTGTCGATGTCATGCCACACCATGAAGTTAACAATCGTTTCTTTTTCCGGCCATTCCTTGTAACCAAACCTGTAAATGAAAAAACCAAGGCCCCTGCAAACTAGTCTGAAAATCAATTAAGTTCTTCTGAGAAAAGAATGAGCGAGCATACTTGGAGGAAAATCACTTGGGCTCCAAGATTAAGGTGGATAGCGTGTAGAGAAAATCTTGGCTGGAGATGTTGTAGCGGTCATGAATGAAGTTTAGGAGGCAAAGTGCAAGGGATCCCCTGTAGCTGTCAACCTGATTGAGGAGTATTTTTTGTAATAGAATGTCAATGTCATCATATCGCTTGTTGACAGCTGCTGGTGAGAACGGCGAGTGGCTGCCAACAGCATCAATATGGAGGGTATGGCGAAGGTCCCGAAAAGAGAAAATTCTTGAGCCTTATTTCTAAGAAGAGGTAACACTCTCCAATAAATCCAAGTTTGAGTTCTTTTATTTTTCTCTCCATTCTCTCTCTTCTCTTTCTTCACATTTTGCCCCAACACTAAAATCCTCTAATGCCAAAATAAAGAACTAGGATCTCCCTTTTCTCCTCTCATTCTCCTTCCCTTTATGTTTCTTTCTCTCATCCACCTCAACCACCTACCACTAACGCCATGAATACCCCTCATCCTTTTAATTCAATGACCTTGACTTATCTTTCCATATCTTATCCCAAAATAAATTTGAGAAAACACCTTGGGAATGGAAATATTATATTTAATAAAGCAATCATTTGGAGATGACCACTTGACAAACCTTTGGACTTGATTAATAATTAAATAATAAGTCATATTAGTAAAACAAAATTACATTTTCACAAGTGTATGTATATACCAATATTACTTAATAATGATAAGTCAATGTTTTTGGGGTTAATTAAACAATAATCAAAATTAGCATGATATGATCAAGTAGGGCATTACACGAAGTCAACAATGTAATAAAAACTATGATGTAAGGACAATGACATACATTGAAAAATTTCATCACTTACCATTGCATAAATGTAACAACAACCAAAGTGGATGAGTCTTCCATAGATTTATATTTTTACAATGTCTCTGTTATATATATATATATATAAGAGGTGTCAATGTAAAATAATTTATATAAATTTTAATAATCTATATAATGGTTACAGAGGAAAGGTCTTCCATAGATTTATATTTTTACAATGTCTCTGTTATATATATATATATATATATATATATATATATATATATATATATATATATATATATATAAAAGAGGTGTCAATGTAAAATAATTTATATAAATTTTGTTTTATTATTATTATTATTAAACTGTTGTTGTTGAACTAAAAAATATTTAATATTTTATGAAAATAAATCTTTTAGTCAAAATCATGTATTGTTTGGAACCAACCAAATGTGATTCATCTCCACTACAAGATGAGGAACAAAATCATGACATCTAACTAAATAGACGATGAGAATTGATAAACATTGTATAAATACCACTTAGAATATAAATTATATATAAATAGAATAAATATTTTCTCTATTCGTTTTATCTATTTTATTTATAATTTATTTTTTTACTTTTAATAAAAATAAATAATAAAATTATTATATCATGTCTTCAAATTTATGGAAATGGTTGGTAAATGTCCATAGACATGTATGCATGATAGGAATCAAAACATTTACCTCATAATACATGGTAAAATAAAATAAAAACAAAATTAAAAAATATTAAACATTAACTAAATTATAACTTTATTTTAAATTATTACTTATACAAAGAATTAATATATAAATTAAAAAATTAAAAGACATACATGCAACAAGATTTTTTACCATTAAAATTCACTCTATACATAGGCTTTGTTACAATAGTATGGGTCAATACCATTGATGAGCCTCAATATTACAATAAAAACCCTGCGAATCTTGATCCTACCAAATCAACTGGAGATTCATACAAAATTGAGAGATGACCATAGTTGACCAAAGTTGACGATGGTTGACCGAGGATAACCATAATTGACTATGACTAACTAAAATTGTGTTGTTGAAGAATAATGAGAATGAGTGAAAATGAGTTACCTATACTTATCCATAAACATTCCTAGTAAAATCCTTCGAATAAAGGAGATGGTACTGCTATTGGCACTTACTATTTTTAAGAAACGCAACAAACGAGGATGTGTTGAGTAAGATCTAGTTACACTAAATCCAACAAAGAGTCAGGTCACAAAGAATTATTCCAAAATGGAAGAAGTTACAACAACTAGTTCAAAATTTTGTTGGCATGAGTTTTAGCGATTTAGGGTTGCCAAGGGTTTTTCCAAGACATTCCTGATAATATGATTGACACTGGCAGACTATATCAATCTATTGTGATATCTCTAACAATGTATGTATGTGCAGCAGACTATATCAATCTATTGTGATATCTCTAACAATGTATGTATGTGCAGCATAATGACCTTTACAATTTAAGATATTTTATTTTAATCCTTGTGAATTTATTTAAATGCCAACGATGAATCAAATCTATCTTTACAAATGATCATTGTGAACACAAACACATATGGCCAGGTCAGTTTCAGAATTGTGCTTGCTCTAGGTTATTAAAAATATGTATAAAATGTTTCAAAATGTTTGTAATGATGTGTTTTGTGTTATTGTATCGTTAATATTGCCATTAATCACAAGACGCTCTATAATTATAAGCAATTTGAAATAATCAATCAAATTTAAATCTTTAAACCTGTCATTTTGACCATTATTTATTATATTTTCATTATATTTCCCTAACAAAAAAAACAAAACTTAGAATAATTAAACTAAATTTGCAGCCGTTACGATGATACAATGTCGTCGTCCGGTGGTTTAGTCGAAAAGCTGCCCGCCTCAAGTCAATGCAAACTAGAAATCCAAAGGAGCCACAGGAATCATGTGTGTGAGATTGTTGGGTGATTTTCCGCGATTATTCTGGGCCTGAAACAGTGCGGGGGTCAAGCAGATTGGGCACATCATGGAAAAGCGGTACACATGATTGCGATAACATCATGTGCGTGTTGGATTAAAGGCAGTTCGGGTAACATCATCCTTCACACCCGTCTCAACTGTTTTCTGCTATTCTCTGCCGTTCAATTGCCGACCCTGCAAAGCTCAAAATGCTGCATGTTTCTTCTGTTCTAAGCATTCTGGAGTGGTGTTTTCCTTATTAAATTTAACCGTTAAAGGGTGCAACTGTATAATTTCCCTAATAATGCTTAGGGAGGCAACTATAATGACTTTTCAATTGTTAGACGGGAGGCAAATCTTACAAGTTTTACGTCACAACTTATACATACTTTCTGCATCTTTAAGTAGGTTGTGGATTCTCTGCATATTTTAGGATTCAACGGATGGATCCAAAATATTTTTGGGATTGAACGGATCGATCCCAAAATATTTTTGGAATCCGCCATCTAGTGAAGTTCACTTTTTGTTTTTTTAATAGTATTTCGTAGGTGTGTAAATGATTTCAGTATCTTATTAAATTTTTTTTTAATAATTTTTTTTTATATTTATATCAAAACATGAAATCAGCTTGAATATTGAAGTCATATGCTACACAATTAGTAGCTTCCCAACAAAAACAAAATCCCAAAATCACTAAAACACACTATTAGAACATAAACATTTTCAAATTCCAAAACAAATTCCAATTTTCAAGTTGCAACTAAAACATTACAACAAAATTAGATTTTAGAAAGACTTTTTTATTTTCTTATTTATTAATTTTTTTTTTCCAGAACATAAAAACACTAGCTTTATATTAGAAATGGAATACAAACCAGTGCATTTGTGAGGTATTTCATCATATGGAAAAATCAGAAACTATATACTAGTATTGTCTATATATCGTGATATAATCCAGAAAATCTGCTTAGATTATTACATGGTGCAAGTGGAAAAAACATAACAAGAAGTGGTTCCAATACTTCATCCAAAACATATGTATAAGCCCATACATACAAAAATAAGATATGTAGCAAAACTGTGGGATGTTACGACAACTAGATCAATCCCTCTTGTCTGATGGCCTTATCTTCTGTATAATAGAACTTCATGACTCCATATTTCCCTCTAGGGTATTCTTTTGACAATTTGTCTGCCTCCATGTTGGGTTCCCTATATATATGGTTTATAGTGAAGTTCATGAGGGAGCTCAGTATGTGTTTAATCCTGTTAATGCATCAAGATAAAAGCAGGTGGATCAATATATGAGTACCCATGTATGCCTTCAATCAAAGATTTAGAGTCCTTGTATATATGGAGACTGTGTATTTGCTTCACTTTCGCGAACGAAAGTAATCCGCATAAAGCAATGACTCCTTCTCTAGTATTTGTGTATGGTCCTCCATTCAAGGAAAGATTATACTAAGAGCTTTCATTAAGCTTAAGAATTACTCCACACTCGCATATGTCCATTTGCATCGCACCATAAAAGCAACCTGCAAAAAAATGAATAGTAGGAGGGACCATACTTGGATGAGATTTTAGGATAATCAATCATAGGTGAGAGGGACGACATCCAAGATAATGTCCTATGACATATTCGAGATGTATCAAAAGGTTGTCCATAAAAAGTAAACTGATTTCGGGCATTCCATATCTCCCATACAATGAAAAGGGGCTTTTCCTTATATTTACTAGATCCAACAGACCATAAATTGATACTTTGTTCAAAATTAGATGCCAAACTAATGGATAGGCAAAGGAAATGTGCTATGCTACTCCCAACTAGACATGTAGTTGGGCAGGTGAAGAAGATATAATCCCCTGTTTCCATTGATGCCCCACAGAAAATGAAAAATCCAAGACCCGAGAAACCACTCTTTAAGAGATTATCCCATGTGAGAATTTTGTTCCTCCATACCAACCAAGAAAATAGTATGATTTTTAAGGGAATACTCCACTTCCAGATCTTGAAGAACCAGAAGTTTGTTGCAAATCTATTCTATGCTTAATATAGAAAAGGTATGACTCAGCCACAATAGGTGCTTGCTTATGTAATCTCTCATCCCATGAGATGCAGTCTCCTCGTTCACTAAAGTAGAGGAATGTTTGACTAAGGCAAGTAGTATACTCCTGTCATTCTATAATGCTTTGACCCTCCAGTCCCAAAGAAACTGCCTCTTTCCATATAGGGCATCCGGCATGCCATCTTTTTACTGCATGATATAGGAAAATATATCATTTTCTATCCACGATGTCCAATGTATGTCCCTGTAAATCCCTTTCACAACACATACCTTTAATGTTGTTTGTCCCAATCAATGTTTTCCTGTCATTACCAAACTCCCAAGCCATCCTCATGCGTCACCAGTGGAGAATTTTAATGAAGCTCCTCCAAATCAAATATCCTTTTGTTATGATGGGGTTAATATCTCTGTAAAATTTCTCAATATCTGAAAATTTCATATACTTTGGCCGGATCATGTCCTGCCAAATCCCCTATACATTCATGGCCCTCTATAAGTATTTAATCAACAAAGAATATCCAAAATTTTTGTGTTCCAAAAACCCCCAACCACCTCTCGAATGCAGGTGACTCTTAGATTGTGCAACTTGGATGCTCCTTTGCGTGGCACATGGCACAACCACATGGCTACGCATGGCTCACATGCGGGAGCTAATAAAGGCTGCAACTACTCCTCCGATGCCTTAACTGATCCACCTGCTCTAGACATTAACACTCGTCCTTGTAGTTTCCCTTCTCGGTATTTCATGGCCTCCGACGATGACATTCCCGATGCTGCTTCCTGTCGCCTATCTATTCAGGTGGCTGGTCACTGTGTTATGTACTCTACCCTTCATTCCTTTCCCCCTCTACATCTTAAGGCCTCCTACCTTATCTCGATTCCTAAGCCCATCGCCCACCTCGCCTCACCTGAACAGTCTGGCGCCTCCATGCCACGTCACCACAGGAAGAGATGTCGTTGGGGTCGAGGTCGAAGCCAATCCTCTTGCCCTCCCATACACCTCCGCGATAAGTGCCATTTCCCCCTTCGTGAGGACTGGCCTATTGAGTTCACACTCAATGTGGACTCTACAGAAGCCCTGGACCAACATAGTGTCTATGCCCTCTTTTCACTGCGTCTCCTAGATGTCCCTTCCAGCTCCGCTAGCTCTGGCTCTCGCAAATGTTTAAGGAAATCCACCATGACTCCATCCCACCTCCAGCATTCCAGAAAATTGGTGGCCCTACTAAATAAATTTGCAATGCACTCTTCAGGAAGTGATTATGGTGATAGCTCAGCAGAGGATAAAAATGTTGTAGCTGCAGGGGCACGCTCTGCCTCCATGCCAAAGCCAACTACCCAGCCGTCGAAGACGGATGATGACTGCTTAGAATATTACGACTGCTTCATTGTTGAGGATCCACCTCCTGAAGACTTTAAGAATGACTCGTCGCGGAAGGATTAGCGCTAAGAGGTCTCTTACCTCTGCTAGTAACAATTCCACTGCAGTTTTTTTGTTTTACATGTTCTTGCACAGTTCGTTTAATTTTTGGACAATTATGTTTCATGTTGGTTTCCCCATCTAGGGTAGCAATCCTTTGGTGAACTAGTACGATTTCTGGCCTGGTTTCCCCAACTGGGGTAGTCCCAATTTTATTTTTTTGAACACCCTCCTACAAGAATTCGCTAGCATAGCAGCTCCGGCGGGAATGCTTCGAATTGTATTTCCTTTGTACTATATAATATAATTAGACTTACTTAGAAAAAAAAAAAAAACCCAACCACCGAATTCATTTGGAATAGTCAAATAAACCCACCTACATATATGATATTTTGAAGCAATTCCTGCCCCGCTCCAGAGGAATTTGGAAGTGATAGACTCAATATTTGAAGCAATGGGCATTGGGATCATGAATAAGTGTGTCCAAAATATGGAAATATGTTGCAAAATAGCGTGGACATGAATATATCTTCCACCCAAAGTAAGATATTTTTGTTTCCACGAATTCAATTTCCTCTTATATTTTTCGACTATCCATCGGTAGTCGTTGTTTTTGTAGTTACTAGGTTTGAGATTATAACCAAATAAGTCCGTCCATCCTCCATAGGGACCATCTGAACACATAATATGCTAGCAATGTAGCCAATCTCTGATGTGTCTCCAAAAGAGAATAGAGCATAGACTTATTACCATTTGTAACAACCCGGAGGGCACACCATATCTTGGGAATATATAGTGCAATGCATACCACTCAGATCTAGATATAATGGCAAAGGTTAGTATATCATCAACAAAAGAAAAGAAAAGAAGAAGAAGAAGTGAGAAATGGTGACGTGTCTAGAGGTGTTTAGACTGTGAAAGGCTTAAATCATACTAATTGTAATACAATTTTAAAATATGTTTAAAAAATATTTAAATATAAATATTTAAATTACATAACAATTCAATTAATTAATTTTAATTTAACAAAAATTTATACAATTTGATTAATTTATTATCTAAATTTTTGCACATTAAAGTATTAAAAATGGTAATCAATAAGATATATTTAATTTAGAAATAACATATATTTAATTTAGCAAAAGATTTAATTTATGAAGCTTAATTTTGGTTATAATTATTTAATATTGTAGACCAATTTAGATCTATCTTAACTCCGTATCTATAAATTTCTAAGAGGGATCAAATCTCTCAAAGTGAAAACCTCTCTCCATACTTGATATGAGTTAAAATGAATGTATATATATATATATATATATATATATATATATATATATATATATATATATATATATATATATTAGACCCATCCAACTCCGCATCCGTTAAATTTCCTAGGAGGATCAAATTTCTGGGGCAAACCCTTCATACTTATAGAGTTAAATAAATATATATATATATATATATATATATATATATATATATATATATATATATATATATATAATTATAATTTACAACCCTAAATTAACTCTATGATCTCAATTTTATCTGAACTACCATATATTTATAAACATTAGTTTATTAAAAAAAGAAAAATAATTTTAAATAATTTTTTATTTTAGAATATGTCACTCAAATAGTTTGAATTATATATGATATATGTATCTTTACCAACAAGAGAAATTAATCTCTTATAGAACTTCATATTATTATACTAGTGTATATTCATTTTAACTTGGGTTTATCAAGGGCTGAAATGGATCAAAGTTCCTTGTACCTCAAAAAATTTGATCCCTCAAGGTGCTTAGTAGATTCACAATTAAGATGGTTATATATATATATATATATATATATATATATACCATGGGTTGTCAAAATCTAGAGCTTTAAAAACACCAATTATAAATTGACTATTTTACCTCAATTTTATTTTAATTATCAATTTTTTTAATTTTAATTTTAATTTTATTTTTAATGTAATTTGATTGAGCCAAAATATTTACATAATAGAATAGGATAGGACATTACAACATCTCTTCTGGAGAACCCATCTAAACAAAAAGACATTATTTTGGGAGAACATTTTTTTATTATGTCATATACCCAACCTAGATCCATCTAAAATAAGAAACTTTGGATCTACCATGTGCCTAGAGAGATTGCAAACCTTTTTTTAGAGTGGAAAGAGACTTGATTGCTTCAGACATTTGGTATAGCTAGAGTTAAGATGGATTTAGGCTTGTCTACCCCCCTTTAAAAAAATTCTCTTTAAGGAGTCTTTTCCTCTTTAAATAGGCTATATTCCACATAAATACCATGGGTAAATATCATGGGTCAATATATTATTATTATTATTATTATTATTTTGTTTGCATAACAAGACAAGAGAGTATAGTACAAGACAAGGCATTACAACCTCTGTTCCATACTATCAGAAACCATTTCACCACAAAATAAATATATATAAAATTTAGAGTGGTAAATGTTCATATTATTTTGATATATAATTTTTAACTATACATATTTACTACCAATTTATCATGCACATTCTTAATATGTAAATAGGCTTTGTCACAATAATGTGTCATGCTTATCAATTCACATGTAAAAAAAAAACCATAAACAGCTTCATATAATATTTGTTCATATTACATTTTTTTAATTAATCAATTTAATTAAAAAGACAAAAAATGTAACACTATTTTGGAGATGAAAAACAACCATTTATTTGTGTATACTAATATAAATAAACCCTTGTTATCTGCCTAATAATTATTGATACTTAAATAAAAATCTAAAAAACCATTTTCCAAAATAAACACATCTAACAATGTAATTATCAAAAATTTAAATTAACTTACTTTCTCTACGTGTTATTTATTTATTGGATCTCTCCCAAATAAATAAGGTATAGGTAAGGGGGTGAATCCAGTAGAAATAGAAATAGAGAGGACACAACTTACTTCTACCATCTTAGTCTTAGAGAAATAACAAAAGGAACATGCTTTGAGTGGTTCTCCATGAGATTTTTTTTTTCTCCAAAAGTTATTTTCCATGATGGAATAATGGATACAATGCAGTCATAGCATTGCATAAATGTATAGATGGATGTACATGGCACCAAATGTTAGGGCTAAAGAGAAATATTTGAAAAAAAATTAGGACACAATGTGTAACTCACCACACCTAAGCAAAGTATTTAATAAGATTATCGAGACTATATATTCATCAAACACAGTCCCTTGTTATTTAAATTCCACAATTACTTACCCATTTTTATCTAAATTCGTGAACATATATGAGCTAGAAAATATTTTCAAATCTTCTATATCTTTGGGTATTCTTGCACTTTTGGAAACAATTACCAGTCATTAGGTTAATAAATTTAAAATAAATATAAGACAACTAACCACTAATATTTTCCACAGCACGCATAGTGTAAAAACAACATAATATGACACCGACCCAATGACAATCTAAAGTGCTGATTGCTACTTTCAATCTGCAGAACACCTCATCGAATCTTCTGCTTCTTGGTGTTGAAGGAGGTAGGGAAGAATGGACAGCTGAGATCTCCGCCAATCGCCACGCCCAATTCTCCGGGCTTGCCACTGCCCACCTCATCTATCCGGTAACCGTTTGGATAACTCTCCGGCTTATACTCGCTGTATCTCAATTTATGCACCTTTTCCCCTTCCTCTCCTTCGGCACCCTCGTTCACTGAAATCCTCTCTGTCGACCACCTCCGCGGCCTTGGCGGTAAAAACCATTTCACAAAACTGCCAACGGAGAGCTGCAGGAAGACCTCCACCATCCAGATCAGCCAGTAGGGCTGACGGGGATAACCCATGGCGTCCAAAAGCCTGTCCTCAAACAAGCAATATACGATCCGTCTGCCTACCGGACGGAGGCAGGCGGGCACAGTAGACAGCAGGAGATCCAACGTGGCATCTCCAACTTCCCTGTTGGAATCGGAATACACCATTTTTTCGGCTTCGAATTCCCGGCTGAACATCTCCACTTCGTCCACCGTGTCGGGAATATCTCGGATGCCCATTCGTGTGCCGATGTCGCGCCACACCACGAAGTTCGCCAGCGTTTCTTTTTCCGTCCATTACCTGTAACCGAACCTGCAAACGTAAAAACGAAGATCCCTTTAAATTTCTCTGAAAAGCAGTTAAATGCACCGGAAAAGAGAGTGAGCGAACATACTTGGAGGCAAATCGCTTGGGCTCCAAGATGAAGGTGGATAGCGTGTAGAGAAAATCTTGGTTGGAGATGTTGTAGCGGCCGTGAATGAAGTTGAGGCGGCGGAGTGCAACGGATCCCCTGGAACTGTCAACGTGATTGAGGAGCATTTCCTGTAATAGAATGTCAGTGTCGTCGTATCGCTTGTTGACGGCTGCTGGTGAGAACTGGCGAGTGGCAGCCAACAGTTTGGATATGGAGGGAATGGCGAAGGTCTTGAAAAGGGCTAATTCGAGAGCCTTCTTGCTAAGAAGAGGGAACTCCACGTAAAGTGTGAGCTTCGACAGAGCCACTGCGTCGCGGACGGGATCCATTGATGAAATTTGACGCAAGCGTCTGTGTCGGAGGAGATTGCACACGCCTACCCACAAGAAGAGCAAGGCCAAGGCCAGGAGGAGAATCATGGCCGACGAATGTGTTTCTATGAAAGACTTTTTTTTGCAGATCTTCACAGCCTCCTTCTCGATTTATCTTGGCAGTGGGAGTGCCCAATACCAAAATGTATGCCACTACGCTTTGGCAATTATTTAGCCACGTATAAAGTCAGGTTGAATTTATTATTCCTCACCCACATTTTCATAGTTATCCATCGAGATTACATTATAGAACAGAACGAAAATATCCTTTCGTAGACACTAAAAACACTAAAGTTAATGATAATTAAAGTTAATGATAGTCTCTAATATCTATATTTAAAAGTTCAAATGCTATTATAGTACACCAAATCCCCTCCTTTAGTACTAAATTCACGTAATTTTCAAGGCCTAACAAAGCAGCAGAAACGTCCCCACCATTGATGGCGTAAAGGTGCTGTCATATCAGGTTCCCCGTTCTTACGACGTGTCTACTTTTCTCATCCACAATATCAAAGTATTAATTAAACCTAACTAGACTGCTTTTACATTTTAAAAATGATGGAAATTTTTGTAAGATTTTAAGAATTATCAAATTTTAATATTTTGAGTGTTTTAGAGGTTTGCTTTTACATTTAAAAATGATGGAAATTTTTGTAAGATTTTAAGAATTATCAAATTTTAATATTTTGAGTGTTTTAGAGGTTTTTGATGGTGTTGAAACCATTTCCATCATTAAAATCATAATTCAAGCACTGATACTTTAAGACTTTTTAAATTTTTTTGGCCTAGATTCCGGCCAATTCGTTAGACAACTCCTTAATTAAATTGGAAAATCAAATCAAATGGTGAAACCGAACATTTACTTTTTAAAGTGTATTAATTTTTTAATGAAATAAACCTAGTTGCCTTTAACTTAACTTTTGAAGAGTTTTTAAATTTAATTTTTTGAGAAATTTATTGAAATAAAAAATTTGGTGAGTAAATTTTGAATAATAAAAATTCTTTAGTGATTTTTCAAAATGCTAACTACATAGATACATATATGTAGTAAAAAAACTCATCCAAACCAACTTCTAATTTGAAAATTCACGTGAACCCTGACATCTAGAAGCAATTCAATGAAGTTTCGTGTTCCCTGATATTTACACCCATTACTGTGAAAGAGTGTAACCATATAACGTTTCGTAAAACTTTTGTTCACCTGTTGCGTAGGGAATATATCAAAACTAATAACTACATTATTGGTGCTTATGTGGTTGGCGCCCACACTAACAGCGTAAACGGAAACTGATTGAACATGATTACAAACTGGCCAATGTTGTGCAATGAAGGGAGTGGATCGCCCTGTGGGGACTACAAGTTTTTGAAGGCTAGGTGTTCATGATTTTCGATTTATGGCTTATTTTTGCAGTGCTATATTGCCGGGAGTCCTTTTAATGCGTCTGAAAGGATGCTCTGTAATACAGATACTTAATTCAGTTGATCAATTTCGTTGGTTTTCCCTTTCTTTTTAAGTGCTTTTTCTTTGTACTAATATAACAAAATGTGTAGCAGTGTTTTGAAATAAGGGTTTAATATAATAATTTTAAACTGTGTACTGTAAGAACATAAAATTGCTATTTTTGTTAGCCATAACCGTTGTTATGTTGCCTATATAGCTTTTGCTAGATTATATATATATATATATATATATATATATATATATATATATATATATATAAACTAATTCAATGGTACTTTAGCAGGGCCTTTACATATTATGATAAGAGCAAGTTTTGCATGTCATCAGCGGTCATGGGTTTTTCTCCCTTTTAGTCATGACCAGTCTAAATTCTGCTTTAGTGCTCTGTTATAAAGACTTCAAAACTAAGACCATGTCTTTTCCAAAGAATTTTCTCTAGATTCTAATTCAACAAAAAAATGATGATGCTGTTATGCATGGCATTATTTGATAACATTTTTTGATATTAGCTCACTAGTTGAGTTCAGAGGGGTAAACTTGGATTGCTCCAGTTAGGGTATATATTGATATCCCTTGGCCTTTGCATTTAAAGATCCAATGATGTACTGAGTACAACATCCTATTGACATTTTAGGGAGTTGGTTTGAGGTAGTGATGTTGGTAGTGATATTGGGACTGGGATTTCCAGAAATATAGAAGTGAATCTCTGTGTTATATATATAGATTGATGAATAGATATTCAAAAAATACATCTAATATGTTAAATTAGTTGTAAGAAATATTAAATCCTAAATTTTTGCTACTGCCTTTTTAGATGAATATTACATTGGTAGGAAGCTAGAAAATATTACCATAGGAAAAGTGATTAGAATAAGAATTGGCTTAAAAATTGATCCATGTTATTAATGATATCCACTGCTTTGTATTGCTTTATATGGTTAATAACTTTGAGCAGCACTACCTTCTAGTGATTAATATTGACATGAGTAAATCACTTGAATTGAGTCACTAGGAATAGAGGTTGAAAAGGGACATTTCTTTGTATGGTTAATAATTTTGGGTGGCACCACCTTCTAGTGATCAATATTGACATTAGAAGAACAAAAAAAATGGGTAACAAAGATGTGAGGTTATGACTTTGAAATCGTTTACAAAAAAGAGAAGAAAATTTTTGTTGCAGATGCACTCTCAAGAAAGGATGAGGATGTGGAAGCATTGCTTTGTGCCATTTTTATTATCCAACCAGACTAGATAACCAAAGTAAGGGACGAATGGAAGAATGACGAAGAAGTGTGGACACTCATTCAAAATTTACAACAAGATCCTAGTATATCTGATACATTTAGTTGGAAAAATGATTCATTATGGTAAAAAGATCACTTATATATTTGTAAGAATTCCCAACTTAAACAAAAGATTATGTTGGAATTGCACACCTCTGATGCAGGGATTTTGCTATAAAAAAAATCCTTGCACATAATAGAGTGTGTGTTTCCTTAACATGAAAACTCCATAAAATTCGTCATTAAAAACCACGTTTTAATTCAGCTCAAAACATATACAAAGAAGAGAGAGCCAACACAAATAACATACTGGCATACAATAATAACAGGAAAATGATAGATTCAAACCAATGCCCGAATATTACATTTGTCGGCCTCTCGGCTCTCGGCCTTTTCAAAACTCTCACACTGTTTCTCTCTATCTCTCTCTATATTCCTCACTCTCACAAGCTTCATATTTATACACAATTATGAATTAACTCCAATCCATTATTTTCTCCACACATCTCAACCAAAATCTAAAATATATTTATCCTTTATTTGACTCAACTGAGTTCTATTGAAGGAATTCCTGATCCCTAAATTATCTACCTAACTCAACTCCGCTCATATCCTCCATTTATTAAAAGAATATTTACAATAATCCTCACACTCACATTTTCTCTCTTGATTTATTAAAAATGAGCATAACAATTTATAAAATAATTAAAAAAAACATCACCCCCTATTTACAAAATATTTTAATAAAAATCAAGTAGGATGCTCCTGCATCAAACTCCCCATGTAGAGAAGTTTCCATAGACTCCTGTCTATGAGGTCTGTCACTTTTCTGTAATAATGTGACAACCACAAGTCTTGATGACTTGCTCCCTCCAGGATTCCAAACTCTGTTCTATCGCTGGGCCTTTAACGTATCAACTCCATTTTTTAATTCATCACTTACTTTGTCAATTGGATTCCATCGGTCTTTATAACAATTGCTTCTGCTAATTCCTCGGAGTAATGCTTCCGTCTCGAACTGTGCTGAACACTCAATTCCCTGAAATGAAGAATAATCAAGGACTTCTCCTTTGATTACAACTATAGTCATTGATTTCCCCTATAGAAACAACTTTCTCATCTGGTGATGTACCTGCATTCATCAACAAACTATTAGTTTTAAAAAGATAAGACCTTTCAGCCTCTTTTGATGCTTCAAGCACCAATCTCCCATCATAGACTTCTTGGATTTTAGTAGATCCTATTTCGAATTGCTGGTTGCTTTCATCTTTATCTTGCTGGTTCAATACTTCTGTTTCCTTTATGTCTCTAAAGACATAACTTTCTTGCTGCTCCTGATCTTTCATCTCCTCTCCAAATACTTTCCTCTCAATTTCTCTGATTTCAATATCATATTTATTTATGTTTCCTTCTGTATCTACAGCCACATTATTATTTAAAAAGTTATAACATTCACTCAACTCTCTAAATGTTAAAAAACATTTCATCCCTATCATGCATAGTGGCTGCAATCTCTTCCGTACCAGGTTCTGCAAGTTTCATCTCCCCTTCAGGTTCCTTAAGCCATCGCTCCAAGAACTCTATTTCCATGTGAAACCTTTCCAGTATTTCATCACAACTTTCATTCTTAGTCTCATTCTTCTTCTGGCAATCCTCCTGAGTTATCCCGTTTTTTGTTTCATGACATTGCAAAATTCTGTCATCAATTTCATAAAACAAATTCATTTGTTTACCTCCTTGGAATATCACTTCGACATTTTCACTATGCTTATGCTCCATAACAACTTCAACTGGTTGTCTTACACCAAACAAGAATTCATTTATAATTTCTTCTTGTTGCAACAAATCAGTACCTTCCTCCTCTGAAAGGCATTCTCCATCATATTTCACCTCAAGTGTTTCATTCATCTCTGTGACAGTTTCACCAGACTATCCATCATTTTCTGCACATCTTGCAAACATACACAAACTATGAGTTTTAAAAAACAAGCCTTCATAGCCTCATCTGCTTCTCTTGTCAACATATCTTCCAGTTCTTTTGAACTATTCCAGTAGTCCATGAGATCTTTCTCATTGATCTCTTCACCCAGAATTTCACCCTGTTCTGGGCCACAAATGGAAAATTCCATTTTCAACTAAGCCTCTCTGATTTCTTCACATCTCGTTTGCACACTCATCATCTGCTTGAGCTTCCTCAGCTCTTCTGTCAACTGTATGTTTACCTAATATTCCCTCTTTGCGTGTAGCCTCTGCCACTTCAATTTCTTCCTCATAGTCCAACCATGTCTCTAGTCTTTATTTATCTGCAAAAATTCCATCAATAACTCAAGGTGAACTGTTATCTCAGTTTTCTCCCTCTCATACTCTTCATCAATTAACTGCTTACATATGCCATTTTTCTTGGCATTTTCCTTCTTCTTCCTTCTGCTGCAGTCTTTCTCAAAACCTCTGAAATGACTATCACCAGTCATCTTCTCCTCCTTTGTGAACTTCATCTATTCACATGTGGATTTCATTCGAATCCTCTTTTTAGCAAGCCTCCATACTTTCCATTCAACAATACAAGCTATCTTCCTACGCTTGACCTCTTTCAGTTCTTTGTCTTGGAATCATTTATGTCAACTCTCTTGCTCCACTTTGTTGCAAAACAACAACTGTAGTATTTCATGTGTTATAATGACCAAACTCTTTGGGTGTCAAGCTCCGCCGATCATGCACCTAATTAAATTCAAACCTTTGACTTAATTTAAGATTCTTTGACTCCAGAATTTACATCAACTCTTCATCTTGGATGAAACTACACCCTCTTGTACAATAACTCAATGGTTTAACTTGACTCAAGCTATCCAAATTTTCATTTGACCTTAACATTTGATTTGACTTCAAGGCTTGACCCAATAATTACAATAGTGAATATTTTGACTCTAATTCAAGTTATACAACATACTAATGAACATCCACCCTTAATACATTTTCATGATGTAAAATCTTCACTCTTTCTCATACTCCATTCTTAAGAAAATATCAGAAGTCACCAATTACGTCATTTCCCTTTATCACTTCACATGATATTAAAGCCTTAAATCAAAATGCAATCCATTTTTGCCAAGATTTATTTTATGGTGAAAATAAATCAATCATTTAATTTTCAACATTCAAAAATATCTCTTTGAAATGAATGGTCATACCTTATGCTCCCGTCAAGGTTATTAATAAACCTTCTCTTCGCAATTTCAATTTTACGGATTTCACTCTTCTGTGTCATCTTTATCATTGTGAATATTCACATGCTGCTCATCATCTTAGTGCAAATAGTTTTCCTGCACTTCCGTGCACCATACAATTGCACCTTTTAAATTGTATATCAATTCACATCCCTTCACCTTTGTACAGAGAACAAGCTACTCATGTTTTCAACCTCTTTGATGAATAATGTACAACTCGTACATTGTGTCCATCCCAAATAACACCTCCTTAGGTGCCACCATATGATGGTAAAACAAGGATTCTACAACATCAAGCAATTGTGGTTTGTTTGTGTTTTCAAGCTTAAAACACAAATCAAAAGAATTCTCCCATTTCCAACTATAAGCCTTGATCCAAAATGATGCAACTAAGATTGTGAAGAACCCACAGTATGTATAATAAACCATCTCATATATTATAAAAATGCATGCTTCTCTTTATATCACCTAGGATAGCACATTCTCCTTTTCCATTCATTTAAGCGGAACTTAATTTCCTTTAAAGCTACTGTGGTGATAAAACCTTATACATTTGCATTTAAACATTTCCACTTTAATTTTGATTATGGTTTGAATAGCATGTTGAAATATATATAAATCATTTCCAAAAGAATTCTTATCTATAATTTCGATTTTGGTTAAAAAAACCAAAAATTTCAACATATAATATGCTCGGTCCCACAATTTTACTTAACATACCTTTCCAATTTTCTGTGCCCTTCTAATTTGTCTGAGTGAACCTACTCTTAATCCATTGACTAGTTTCTTCACAAGAAAGATCTCTAAATGTGGTTACACATTTATGTCCATGCGAATTGCAAATTTGCAATTTCAGTTTTACTGCTCCATGGACTTTAATTATCGTAGATCATGATTGTGCTTGAAATCATTGAGATCTACACCAATCTCCGTCTCTCCTTAACTCACAGCTTCAAACAGAACACAACTATGGCTGAATTTAGTAGTGGTTAGAAATTCATGAGCATTTTCACCTCTGAATTCATAGTTTGCTAGCCGTTTGTAACCCCACCTTGCCTGAAAATATTATTGTTATTGCTCTACTTTGTATAAAATGTGATAGTTAGATATACCGTAAGAAAGACGGGGATACACGCTCTGCTTCCATAAACATATGACTTTGTGGCCTAGGAAACAAAATGAAGGCAACAAATACGCTAAATTTAGGTTGAATATAAGGCACACCCACATGTAGATCCAACGGCTATATTTGCAAATTGAAGCACTGGTCCACTGCTGGGCCCTCTTAGAAAAAGCTGAAGGGTGAAATAAACTGACCCATTCCATACAATTCTCTCCTGCAAATTGATATTGATATACACACACAATGTTCGGCTGTAGCAACATATATTATGGAAGCAAAGCAAAGGTACCAAGTAGCTAGTAAACATTGCAGTCAATGCAATGGATGGGCTTCACAGACAGATATCTCTTCGTTCTCTCTCTCCATCTTAGCGCAGACATGTCACGTTGTCACGTTTGTAATTTTTTTACACAATACCTCATTTATAATGTCCACACAACTTCACAACGATAAGTAGCTTGACATCAGAAGTGGCTCAAAAAATGATTTTGAATTTTTTTATAACAAGACTCTCGCACAGATTCCACGACTCTGATTACAAGACGTGAATGAATGCAACTTGCAATTTATTACACGCTGCTAGTGTGGCATTTAAATTTTTTTATTTATCACTATTAAATCATTACTAACCCACAAATTACGCAGTGCGTATGTACAGTGAATTCGTTACAATACTGTCACTATTGAATTCTGCTCCCCAATCAATCTTTTCATCTCCCTCCAATATTTGTGTTCAACATTCCAGGCCCTTCACTGACCACGTACACTCAGAGATATATTGCCCAATCTGGCATCAACTTCGCCTTCAACATTTCCTCCAATTGCACAAATGTTCCTACAACTGACACACTCGTCTCTCGTCCATGGCTGCACAGATTAATGTGATCTTTGGCTCTGATACCAAATGATACAAGGATTCTGCTATAAAATAGATCCTTGCACATAATAGAGTGTGTGTTTCCTTAACATGGAAACTCCATCAAATTTGCCATTAAAAACCACGTTTTAATTAAGCTCAAAACATATACAAAGAAGAGAGAGCCAACGCAAATAACATACTAGCATACAATAATAATAGGAAAATTACATATTCAAATCAATGCCCGAATATTACATTTGTGGGCCTTTTGGCTCTCGTCCTTTTCAAAACTCTCACATTGTTTCTGTTGAAAATGTTGTCATTGATGGCACAGGAGGTAGCAAAGACAGAGACAGACAAAGGAGGCAGCAAAGAAGAGAACAAAGGAAGCAAAGGAGACAAGCGAAAGAAGACTATCGAAATGTAACAGTCAAATAGCAGAAGCAGCGAAAGAAGCAATGGAAGATACAGAGAAAGAAGAACAGCGAAGGCAGAGGCAGAGCCTAGCCGGAAAACAACGAATACAGAGGAAGAGATGAATATAGGCAGAGCCGTTATCACTGCAGAGGCAGAGGCAGAGTCGTTATCACAGCAGAGGCAAAGCCGTTAGCACAGCAGAGGTAGAGAAATTTCATACATGAATTCCAGGAATCTTAACCCAAGCGGCAGGTATATAAATACAAACCTTATTCCGAGAATAATTACCCAGCCGGGCGTTACATATATGTATTATATGCTTGTGCGCAAGAGTAAACGACTAAAGGTCCCATTGTTCTATTTTTAAAACAAAAGAAGTAATATAAGGTGGGACCCTTATCAATCACATCGAAAAAGGTGACAGCGGATCATATAAATAGAAGATTGCGATTGCGATTGAGCTCCGGACCCGATGGGTCTATAAATCATGTTTAATATGTGTTTGAGTTACAGTGGTCAATCGCATCGGAAAAAATAAGACCCTCGGAGCACGATATTAAAATATTGCGATTGTGATTGAAAGCCCAGACCTGATGGGCATATAAACTACAATTCATATATACTTGAGTTCCAGTGAACAGTGAATGATCGCATCAGAAAAGGGTGGAGTATCGGAACATGCAACTGGGAGTTGCGATTGCAATCAATCGCAATCGAAAGCAGTCGAAGGACAATACACTAATCGCATCGGAGAAAAACTGTGCAGCGGAACATCTAAACAAAGAGTTGCAATTGCGATTGGAAATTTGGACCCGATGGACTTATAAACTATGATTTATATAGGCTTAAGTTTCGCGTCAAAGTAAATGATTCATCGCATCGGAAAAATTGAGTGAACAGGGTATCAATCGCATCGGAGCAAGGCAGCTTGCGATTGCGATCAATCGCAATCGGAAATCTGTGGAGGGTATCAATCGCATCGGAGCAAGGCAACTTGCGATTGCGATCAATCGCAATCGGAAAACTCTGGTGGAGAAATATATTGCATCAGAAAGTGTGTCAAGTGGGCTCGAAAGGGCATCTGTTAAGTATTAACATGATTCTTTATTGTCATAGTGGAAGTGGCAGTTTGTTTGTTAAAACTTTATATAAATATGCCGAGTATTGAAATGTGCCACGTGATTTGTGGACCCACGGGCCTCGGCTTAAGGTGGAGGGCGATTGTTAATATAAAACGATTGCGAAGTGTGCAATCGTACCTGCCCTCCTAATACCTTCGTGTGTATGATGAATGATTATAAACTACATCACATCAACAAGACACTTCATGAGTAAGTAATTTTCGAATTCTGCTCGCATTTGAAATCGGGGGATGTCACATATATATATAAAGCGCTGATATAAAAAGCACAGTTACAAGTGTATGGCATATGGCCGTTACCCTGCGATAGTGAATAAGGAAACAAACAGAGCCGAAAGGGACAAAGACACAGTCAAAGAAAAGACAAATGCGCAGCTAGCCAAGAGGCTGAATGAGTGAGCTGGAGTTCTCATTGTAATTGAATGTAAATAATTTTAATTTATATTGTTGTGATGCATTGGCAAGTCTCCGGAAGAGAACAAATATCCCACTGTAATGTTAATTTGATACCTATAGTTATATTTTCTGAATGAGCAGATAAAAGGAATGAGAAGACAGAAGCCAAAGAGTCATGACTATTCACTCAAAATTATTTGTGAAATAAAAACAGTCATGTGAGGAAATCTATAAATAATATCAACTGGATATGCATAAGGGAGGTTAGAGAGAGTAAATATAGAGAATGCAGAGTATAGAAGAGTGAGGCAGAGAAGATTAAGAAAAGAAGAGCAGAAAGAGATGCCACAGAACAGAGCTGATATCTAAGTTAAATCAGCAAACATTCAGTTTGATAAATTGAGGAAGTTGGAGCTTCCCTATCAAGATGCAACTTGATAGCCGTCAGTTGTAGCTGACTGAGGTTGGAGCCTCCTGTAGGTTGGTGCCTGCAGAAAAACAGTGGTGAGAGGGAGTTGGAGCTTGCCTTTGCATCACAACAATAATAAGATGTGGTTTTCTCCCTTTATGGGTTTCCACTTATATCTGGTGTCTCTGTGCATGATTTTTATGTGTTGATCTGATTTATATCTTTTTCTTAATACCTGCTGCTCTCATATTAAGTCTACTATTATATTATATTAGCACTTGTTGCTCACATTCTAAGATTACTCACATATTAAGTTGGACATGAAATGAAGGTGTAAATAAGTTTTAATGAAAAGTTTCAAAAGTCCATGAATGTGTTAAACTGATTCACCCCCCCCTCTCAGTTTAACTAAGGGTTCAACAATTGGTATCAGAGCAGGTTCCTTTGTACCAGTTTAACAACTGAAAGGAGATTCTAGGTTCTCAGGATGGCTAGTAAAGAAGGATGCTCAACCAATAAAGCCCCTTTCTTTACAGGTGCAAATTATGCCTTCTGGAAAATTAGGATGAGAACATACAAAATGTCTCTAGGAATAGAAGCTTGGGGTGCTGTGGAATTAGGATATTCCCCAAAGGCAACTGACTTAGAGAAAGAATCCAAACAAGATTTTGTAGCTAACGCAAAAGCCATGAATGCCATCTTGAATGGATTGTGTGAAGTAGAGTTTATCAAAGTAATGCACAAAGACACTGCCAAAGAGATGTGGGATACTCTGGAGAACATCCATGAAGGAGACAAGAAAGTAAAGACTGCCAAACTTCAAGTCTATAGAGCCCAGTTTGAGAACTTAAAAATGAATGATGATAAAGACATTGACAGTTTCTTCCTAAAAGTTGTAGAAATTGTTAACAATATGAAATATCTTAGAGAAACCATGCCGGAAAGTATAATTGTACAAAAGATTCTAAGATCTCTTCCATCCAGGTTTAATCCCAAGGTGTCTGCAATAGAAGAAACAACTAATTGGGAAACCTTGACCATGAACCAGCTACTTGGAAATTTAACAGCATATGAGATGAGGCTCCCAAAGAAGAAGCCAAGTACGAGGGAGGCAGCCTTTAAAACAGAAAAGAAGAAAGAAGAAGAGCAAGACATATGCTCTTGCTCAGATCAAGAAGGGGCAAATTTTGTCAAGAAACTGGATAGAGGTTCAGGTAAATACAAAGGTAAAATTCCTTTCAAATGCTTTAACTGTGGAAGAGTTGGACACTATGCTGTTAAGTGTCCTCACAAGAAAGTAAAGAATCAGGCTCAAGAATCAGAGAAAAATACATCAAAGAAATGGCAGAAAGGAAAGAAGTTCAACAGAAAATCCTTCTATGCTCAACAAGACAATAGTACATCTGAAGACTCAGATGAACCTTCAAGTGAAGAAGGAACCTATGAATTTTTATTGATGGCCATAAAAGAACTTGAAGGTGTCCTGCTAGAAGATGAAGAAGAAGAAGGTGAAGTTGACCTTGAGGGGGAGCTAAGAAGTGCTCTGGAAGAGATTGTTAGACTCAAGCTGAAATGCAGAAAACAAAAGGACATTCTCCTCAAGTATGTATGAGAAGAACATAATTCAGAAGTCCTTATGCAGCTAAAGATAGAGCTTGAATAAGCCAAGAAGATAGAGGACATGTTACTTAAGCAAATCAAGGAGAAAACTCAGGAACAAAAGAAGTTGGAAGAAGAAGTAGTATGTCTCAGGAAGAAATTAGAAAATGCTCAAAGGAAAGTGGCTATAAATTCTTCTCAAGCAACAAGCTCTAGTAAGTTGAATGAAATTCTGGTTGCTCAAATATCTCCTATGATAAAAACTAGAATAGGCTATGAAGGAGAATCAAGTAAAAGAAAAGAAAAGGAAAAGAGAGAGATTATTTTTGTAAAAGCAAAGAAGGATGATGAAGTAGCTCAAACAATTCCTACAAAAGAAGAAACATGTAATGAGGAAGATAGAGATCAGAAGAAACCTCCAGTAACAAAGAATGCAGTAAACACTAAGACAACAGAAAAAAGATCATATGCCGCTAAGTATGTTAAATTTGGAAGCCATCAAAGGAGATTCTTTCCTCTTATGAAGAATGCCACCTATTATGTCTGCCACAAGATGGGACACATTGCTGCATATTGTCATGCAAGGAGGAGTAATTCAAACCAGAAAAAGATGCAAACATTGAAGAGACTGCCTCAAGCAAACAAATGGAAAAGACAACCTTACATCAGGTATGCAAATAGTTTCTATGGTTACTGTTTTTATTGTAAGGAATTTTGCCATAAAATCATTGAGTGTAGAAAGTATGGAAAAATATTGATGTTCAACACCTCAAGGAGGTTTATGAATCAAAGAAATTTTGTTCATACTCACAATTCTGCAAAAATTATGATCAAATGTTGTGTATGCAATCAAGTTGGACATATGCCTTCCAAATGTTCTCTCAGAAGATGTAGTTCATCACCTCACAAAAGATACTAAGAAAAAGGGTGCCTCCAGTGGATAAAGAAGGTGAATAAATGTGACTTGGCTCTAACTGCTCAAGACCTGAAAAGCCAGTGGTATTTGGATAGTGGCTGCTCAAAACACATGACTGGAGATAGAAGCAAGTTTATAACTCTTGATGAAAAGAAATCTGGCAATGATAAATCAGGAAAAATAAAAGGAAAAGGCTCAGTCTGCATAGAAAATGGCAGAGGAAAGGCCCAAGATGTATTATTTGTAGATGTGTTAAAAGAAAATTTGCTAAGTGTCAGTCAAATGCGTGACAAAGGCTGTGAAGTTCTTTTTAGAGCACAAGATTGTGAAGTCAGATCAAGCACCACAGGTAAGACTCTGCTCAAAGGAGTTCGAACAGAGAGTAATGTTTACATTGTGAAAGAGGAAGATGAAGCATGTCATCTTAGAAAACTTGAGGAGTCATGGTTATGGCATAAAAGATTGGGACATCTCAGCTTCGATCACATCATCAGACTAAGCAAGAAGAAAGCTATCAGAGACATGCCAGAAATAAAGAGGCCTTCTAATACCATATGCAAATCATGTCAATTAGGCAAACAGACTCGCACATCCTTCAAGGCCAAAGATGAGTTATCAAGACGAAGACCACTCCAGCTTGTGCACATGGATTTGTGTGGACCTGCAAGAACTAAAACACCAAGTGGAGAATCCTACTTCATGCTGATAATAGATGATTTCTCCAGAATGACATGGCTTGCATTTCTCAAGAATAAATCAGAAGCTCTGGACAAATTCAAAATATTCAAAGCATTAGCAGAAAATCAAACAGGATGCAAGGTGAAATTCATCAGATCAGACAGAGGAGGTGAATTCACAGATTATGACTTTGCTGACCTATGCAATGAACATGGGATAAAGCAACAATTTACTATTGTAGGAACACCTCAGCAAAATGGAGTAGTAGAGAGACAAAACAGATCTATTCAACAAATTGCCAGAGCCATGATGCAAGAGAGTAATATTCCTCAAACCTTCTGGGCAGAAGCAGTACACACAACGGTGCATATCCTTAATAAAGCCCACTTAAGGCCAAGTAGTGATAAGACTCCATATGAACTATGGCATGGGAAACCAGCTTCAATTAAACATTTTAGAATTTTTGGAAGCAAGTGTTACATAAAGAATAATGATGAAAATATTGGGAAATTTGATGCAAGAGCAGATGAAGGGATTTTTCTAGGATATGCTTCCAAAAGTAAAGGGTATAGGTGCTAGAACAAGACTCTTCGAAAAATAGTAGAAAGCATTGACGTGAGATTTGATGAAGAACTTCCAAACAATACAAGAGATACAGACTGCTGCAGTCCATCAGACAACCATGAAGAAGAAAACCAAGATGATGAGGAAACAAGAAAGACAACAGAAGATACAGAGCTGAGTTCTAAAGCTCCCTCAAGATATACTCAGAAGAACCATCCTAAAGATCAGATCATTGGAGATAAGAGAGTAGGGGTCAAAACTAGAAGGCAGCTAGTTGAACAGACAGAAGAGGTATACATAGCCATGTTATCACAAATAGAGCCAAAGAGATTTGAAGAAGCCAGTAAGGACAAGTATTGGGTGAATGCTATGAATGAAGAATTGGACCAAATTGAGAAGAACAAGACCTGGGAACTAGTTCCTAGACCCACTGAGAAAAATGTCATAGGCGCAAAATGGGTATTCAAAAATAAAATGAATGAAGAAGGACAAGTAATCAGGAATAAAGCCAGACTTGTCTGCAAAGGATACTCACAAATTGAAGGACTTGATTACAATGAAACATTTGCCCCTGTAGCAAGAATGGAAGCTATCAGAATGTTCCTGGCATTTGCATACTACCAAAACTTCAAGGTATATGAAATGGATGTAAAATTTGCATTTCTAAATGGAGACTTAGAAGAAGAAGTCTACATGGAACAACCAGAAGGCTTCTCATTAACAGACAAAGAAGACTATGTATGCAGACTGAAGAATGCTCTTTATGGACTGAAACAGGCTCCTCGTGCTTGGTACTCAAGACTAGATAAATATTTTCAAAAACAAGGCTTTAAGAGAGGTGGAGTAGACAGAAATCTATACATAAAAGCCCATGAAAATGAACTCCTGATTGTTGTAGTATATGTTGATGACATTATGTTTGGAAGCAACAGAGATGAACTTGCAAAATGGTTTGCTGAGGAGATGAAATCAGAGTTTGAGATGTCCATGATTGGAGAACTCAGTTTCTACTTAGGACTTCAAATTCAACAAAAGAACATAGGCACATTCATCTCACAGGAAAAATACTTAAAACAAATGTTGAAAAAGTTCAAAATGGAGAAATGCAAACCTGCGTCAACTCCCATGATCACGGGATGCAAGCTATGTGCTGATGATGGGTCTGCAGATATAGATAAAAAACACTGCAGATCCATGATAGGAAGTTTGTTGTATCTGACAGCATCAAGACCAGACATCATGCTAGCAGTAGGACTAGTGGCTGGATATCAAGTAGCACCTATGTTGGAGTGAATTGTCCAACAATTTATTATCTTTGGATTAAATATGTTTTAGAACTTCCAGTACTCAACTAAAAATTGAGCTGCTTATGTTATTTGTGTAAGTGTTTGCACATGTACAAATTGTTTGGGTACAAGCACGTGCTCTAGTATCAACTGAAAGCAATTTTTCTATACATGTGCATTGATGAAAAATGTTATATATATATATATGTGTGTGTGTGTGTATGTGTGTGTTCTAGAATGAAATTAATTGTTCTAGTTTTACTATGTGCATTGATGAAAAATTATTTACGTACTCAATATATATGTTCTAGAATGCAATTAACTGGAACTAGTTTTTCTATGTGCATTGATGAAAAAATAGTTGGATTTTCTGGTAAAAAGTATGGACACAATGTAAATAAATCATCTGCAGTATATTTTTGTATGAAAATTCCTTTCAGATAAGAGACTCGGAGCACTTCTCTGACTTTTGGCGGGATTTGACCCACATCTCTAGTCCTGATTGAAAATCTAGTACAAAATATGCTTGTCCAATGGTCGTATATGTTTAATGTGCATTGATGAAAAATGTTACTTGTCTTGGATAGATATGTTCTAGAATGCACAATTAATTGTTCCAAGTAGTTTTTCTATGTGCATTGATGAAAAACTAGTTAGATTTTTTGGTAAAAAGTTTCAACAATGTAAATAAATCGACAAGGCTACCTATTTGAGTGCATTAATGACATTGACCCAAATTCAACAAATATATATATGTACTAGAATTTCCAATCAAAATTAAAGGGATAATTTGTACATATATCTACTTCTTTAAACTCTTTTTTCAATTAGAGCTCAATTGATACATGGTTAGTTGCATTGAAAAGCTATGTTCTTCCTATTGGAAATTTTTTCATTCAAACAAAACTACATGGAGAGATCAAAAGAAATCTTAAAATTCCAAATGTACTTCAACCATCCAAAAGGGATTTGTGCAACATTACTTGACATGCCATGGCAATTATAGTGAACAACTATCCAATAGAAACATTTAACAATATATACCACATGTGCCAAATGTAGATTGAAACCATCCAAAACTTTAAAATTTTACAAACTTTTGATAATATATCATGCAACATTAAAACATTAAACATCACATGCGAAATGTAGATTGAAACCGTTCAAAACTTGAGTTTAAAAACTTTAAATTATATATAGATCGTTACTTCACATTCCATGCCAATTATAGTTCAACTAGATCCAATAGAAACATTTAACATTATATACCACATGTGCAAATGTAGATTGAAACCATCCAAAAATTTAAGTTTTAAAAACCTTTTGATTATATATTGTGCAACATTAAAACATTAAACATTTAAATTTCATTAAATATCACATGCAAAATGTAGATTGAAACCATCCAAAACTTGAGTTTTAAAAACTTCACATGCCATGCCAATTATAATTCAACTATCCAACAAAAACATTTAACATTAAATATCACATGCCAAATGTAGAATGAAACCATCCAAAACTTTTAACTTTTAATTTAACAAAAAAATATAAATCACAACATTACTTCACATGCCAAATGTACTCCAAGCATCCAAAACTTAAATTTTAAAAACAAAACAAATTATAACACATGTCATTACATAACATGCCAAATGTAGTTCAGATGACAACATTAATTTATAGATGACAATATTACTTCACATTCACATGCCAAAAGTACTAAAACCATCCAAAAATTAAATAGAACAAATTATATAATAACAATGTAATTAAATATGTCCAAAAATTGTAAAACTCGCAAGTATCAAACTATATCAAGTTTAACAAATTTTAAAACCATCTAAATTTTGAAATCAAATCTACTGTAAATCATGTCCATCAAATGGAGACAAATCTAGCATCTTCCCTACTAGGGTCTCAGTCTGCGCCCTATCCTGTGAATGGGAAACCTACATACACAATGCACATGTACTTGAACATTAAAATTTGAAGTTTTAAAAATGAATGAGAATATATATATCTAGAACTTCATGTAAAAAACAAAATATAACAAAAAAATCATGCAATACCTCATAAGGTTCCCTCTCCATTTGATGAACAAGTTCTCCCATAGGAACATCTGCAGTGGTAAACTGTACAATATACATGTACAGTTAAATATATATATATATATATATATATATATATATATATATATATTAAAAAATTTCAAATGAAAATGCACGTGTACATATATAAACTTATTTTCAATTTAATATTAAAAAAAGGAACTAAAGACAACTTGTTCAAATGCTGTGGATGTTCCTATCTCCGTCGCTAGAGTCCGCGGATTAAAGAAATCTTCTATAGGAACCTAAATTCAAAAAAATTTAAATAACTCAAAATATAGATCTCTCTCTCTCTCTCTCTCTATATATATATATATCTCAATTTTTAATGGAACTTTTTGAGGTAGAATATATATATATATATATATAACTTTTAAACATAAATTTTAAACTTGTGAAAAATTGTCCATACTTGTGGCTCATCTCCCAAGGAAGTAGAAGGTACATCTCCCAAGGAAGAAGAAGGTATCGCCATCCCAAAAACATCAGACGGAATCGGTACCTGTTAAAACATTTTATCAAATTATATATATACATACATGTACATGTGTGGCAACAATTATTTATTTTAGAGTCACTTAAAAAACACTAACATTTTCCAACATATCATGATGGTCAGACCCATCTGCATCGTTTGAACCGGAGGTCCCAAACGTGATATTAACATTTTCGTCACGCATCATGCCTGAGAACTGCAAATGGTGTTTTAACATATAATCATACATTTTTGTTAGATTAATGTACACATACAAATAAATGTATACATGTACATACACATGTATTTATTACAAATTGTACACATGTATATGTAAAAATAATTTCAAACCCTAAGGTCACTACACATACCATTTCGGTGCCCTCTTTCTCATGAAAAATTAGGTCTTGCAAACCATTGCGACAATTTATTACATATGTTCGGAGATCTTCAACATTCATGTTGTAAATATCCTCATCTGTACAATAAACAAAATTGGCAGGTGCATTTTCACGTGCTCTTTGTCGATTTAAACAAAGATCGACTCCACTCAATCCGCTATGAACATTGTCGATCATAACATCCCTTGCTTCTCGACTTATTTGAGAAGTCGCATCCATCTCTGATCACAGAGTTTTGAATTGAAACGATCGACTCACCAATGGCAGCTCAGGGAAAGGCAACTCCACATCGCGCTTAGCGCCCTTATGGTCATATAATCGACCTTTCCCCGGGCCAAAAAATTCTGAAGGAAGGTCATTGTAGTTGGGTTTCATACCCAAAAAAAATTCTGCATAAAACATTTGTGCAAAATAAACAGGAACATCATTGTTCCATGGAAGCCTTCCATAGGCCGCAAGATTCCTATCATACAAATAACGAGCTTTGTCTGGGTGCTTGAAATACTGCACCTTCAACATTTTTCTTTTTGTCCCTTCCTTATAATTAAACATTGACTTGGCCACTTCTTTTGTAACTTTTTGTTTTACGTCCTCCCATTTATCAGGACCCATCACTGTTTCTTTTCTCTTTCTCATCATTTCTACAAATGAATCAGTCATTGGCCCAAGATTTCTGTACACATTTACCATTTCACCCAATGAATGTGTAACTATTTCAAGGCTTTGTCGACTCTCAGCAGGTAAAGACAAAGCCACGAGATCTCTTTGCAATTTTGCATGAATTCATTCACACCTTTGTAAGGTGCATTCCGCCATGTTGGTTTCCCATGGTATATCAGTAATCTTGGCCGGATAAGTTGTGCTGGGTTGACAGCCTTCTTCTTGAATGTAGCGGGCTTCCCTGCGTCTATTTTGACCACTAGTTCGAACATTGTCCATATTCAAATCAAGTTGGTATCAAAGTACAATTTAGCTCATTTTAGTCAAGGTTAGTTAGAAGAATTAGCTATTGGTTTATGTCTTCAATTTCCTCTCAAAATGAATGTGTACGTGCTTTTGAGAGACACACTAGAGGAATAAGGTCCAAATTTTTGATGAAAATGTGCTATGAAATTAAAGGGTTAAAGGCAAACATGTACAAGGCATAGTTGAGTACAAGGCATAGTTGAGCCAAATGTTGTTGAGGAAGGGCCTAATTATTTGGGTCTTGGTTATGGAAAACATGATGGAGAATGCTCCAAAGCCAAGGAGGCACATGAATTTGTTCCAAGAAGGAATTTTATTTCGTGTTCATTACCTCAAGCTTGTGAAGTTTGTGTTCATGATGAATGGAAAAGTTTGACACCCACTTTGCAAGAAGATGTTAATGAACATTGAGCTAATGAGAATGTAAAAGAAGAGGATGTTGAAAGCTCTATCTAGTCATTGAATTCATTGCTAGTATTCAGAGGAGAGCCACTACCTCATCAAATTCACCTCCTCAAGAAGGCGACAACGGTGAATGTTCAAGGTATAAATTTTCCTTTAATCAAATTGCTTTTGATTATGATAAACATGGTAAATATTCACATAAGATATAGAAAAGAACTTGCACATGTTCCTTTTGTGGTTTTAATAACCATAATGTTTATAGATGTTGGAAGAAGATATCCATGCACATTGAAACTTTCTAAATAAATGAGGCAAAAAATCAAAGGCCCATTGGACAAGGAAAATGATGTTGAAAATAAGATGCAATTGTTTATTACTCATTGCCATAAGAAAGGTCACCTTGTAGACAAGTGTTGGACTTTATATCCAACAAGTCATCCAGAACATTTGAAGAAGGTGGAAAGAGATAACGACAATAATGGAAAAGAGGATTCCATAATCGATGAGGGTCAGGATGATTCACATGATGATGAAGTGCAACTAAAATAAGCGCCATTGAAATGGTTTGTTAACAGATGGTTAGATTTCTTATCCAATTAAGGCCTTGCATGTGTTTTGATGTTTCATGAATTTCTTTGCAAATTCAAAGTATGGTGCATGTTGCATGAAGCAATATGTTGAAAGTAGAGTTATGTTGACACACTTAAATGCAACAAATATGGAAATTTGTACATGAGCTATTATTTGACTTGAGAGTCAGTTGTAAAAAATTGTATACTATTTTTCATAAAATTGGGTTGATTTTATCATATATTTCGATGAAAGTTGATTATATGACACATTTTCTTTAAAAGGATCTAACAATTTTGTTAAGGTATGAATTTGCAATTTTGTGTGGCTCTCTATCAACCTTCACTTCCTCATTTCTAGAAAAAATCTACTTGCTCATTCGTATACCCTCTTTCTATTCAAATGCATGAGTTTTGAACTCTCGATAACTATGTTTTTCCACACAGGAAAATTATATGTCACATTTTATACTAAAGTTATAAATATTTTTTTGAATTTTGGATTACTATTATTCTTTTATATAATTTAACATTAGATATAAGTTTAAATTGAAAGCTACTTAGATGAAATATAGCTTAGATATGACATTTGAAAATTATTATCTATTTATTAAACTAAAGGACATAATTATTACACATGTTTAATTTACATTCAAATGCTTCTTTGATTTATCTCCTATAGCTTAATGTAATGCTAGATATATAATTTAAGTTGAAGACCCATGAGATAAATATGACTTCTATGTGACATTTGTATTGAATCATCTATTTGTTGTGTTATATGAACATAATTGGTACACATATCTAATTTGCATTACTAATATGTCATGCTTCTTTAATTTATCTTTGATAGATGACCGGAGCACATCCTTTTTTAATCTATCCCTTTTGACTTTGGATATGTGGGCAATATTCATCCACATATTTTTCTATCATAAAGCAGTGAGTAAAATTGTAAATTCCATTTGTGTCAATGTTAAGGTTAAGCACATGGATTAAAGTTTTATATATTAGATGAGGAGGCTATGTATTACATATGGTCTTGAATGAGCTTTTGGAGTCTTTAGATATATATCTAAAGAGTCCATATGCTCATTCAAGACCATATGTAATACATAGCCTCCTCATCTAACTTAGCCAGGGATTTGCAATACTATATTTGAGTTGGCTAGCTCCATTTCAAGATATTATAATGTTAGATTATTATTTCTATAGATTTTGATTATGGTAGTAAATTTTTACAAAAAACCAGAAACTGTACAAATAATATTGTTCTAGATATATGTAAAAAGGACTTGGTAGAGAAGATCAAACAATATTAAACTTTTCATAAATAGTTTAGATAAAAATACATTTTCTAATTTTGATTTTAAATTCTAAGGCTTAAAGCAATAATTTTTCTAATAATTTTTTTTAATTAATAAATAAAAAAGAAACGTTTTCAATCAAAATCACATACAGCACATAATAAAAATAATTTAAAAACAATTTAAAACTTCATACACTATATGACATTACTATGACAAACAGCATAAAAATATACAAGCAAAAAATACATACAATGCATCCATTACATTGGAGTCTTCAGAACATACAATGCATACATTAAATTTGACGGAATTATTCACGACACAATTGGTGTCATTTGTTCACAAAAAATTGTTGAATATGAATGTGCAAATAAGGAGGTTGAAATAAGGAGGTTTCAAATTGGCTTTGCAGAATTTAGAATTTAAAAACTGTTTTTGCAGGTATTACTTATCAACATATATATCATGAAAAGAAAACTGTTGCAGATGAATTGTCAAAGCAGGGGCTAAAGGCTGTTTTTGGAAAGATTAATTACCAGCTATATAACATGCAGGGTCTTCAGGCTGAAAGTTCAGTCCCCATCACTTAAGTACAGTGGGGTTCAGGGAGGCTGTGTTTTCAGATTTTAGGTTTAATATGTGTTGTTACTTTGACAGTAAAAACTTTGATGTCCCTTTTTGTATGAACTGTTCTGTAGATCCTTCTACTGTCACTTTTTGGGCTCTTCAGGGGTAGGGATAACAGATTTTCTCTGTTTTGAAATGGTATTTTTTGGGCTGTATTATTTCATTTTGTCTTTGTTCGTTATGTGGTGAAAATATGAGAGTCTAGAAAGGTTGGAGAAAAAAAATTTCAGATACCAAGTTGAAGATTGTGAAAATGAAGGTAAACTAACTAATACAATTTAACACAGCAAACAACAACAATTTATCACATCAATTAATGTAACAGTTGATCAATTTTTTGAAAGGAGGATCCCGAAAGCATATACTAAATCTATTGGGTACAAGAATAAATTTTAGAACTTTTGCATACGCTTTACAAAATTCAACCTGTGTCCTGCCATTGCTTTTTTTTCAGACAGAAAAAAAATGCTGATGTATTAATCAGTTCATATGCTAAATACATACTCTTAGCTGTGCAGCGAGAGAAGCAAATACATATCCGCCAGCAGTATACAATGCCAATCTAAGAAAGAGGGGCACCGATAACAGTGGGAAGCATAATTTGGGGGGTTGATACGACATCCCATCATGATCAGAATTCAAAACATCCCTGTAGATAACACGAACAATAGAAATGTCATAGCAAAAGGAAAAAAATCAGCCAGTTAGACATGAAAAAACATGTAAGAGTTTAGGAAGAAATATAAGCAGAAAAAATAGCAGACAATTAGTAAAAATAGCTTGTAGATACGACGGCAAAAATTCTTGGCCAAACATAGGAAGTACTGGGAACATGGATAGCGTTGAAAACCGCCAGTGTCCCGCCATTGCTAGCAGCCACATGAAATTATTCACAGTACACACATGGGGTGGGGAACAAAAGCAAGAAAATAATTCTTGAAAAGCAATTGCAGAAAAAACCCACATGGTGATTGTGATATGGTGAGGGATTTAAAAGGTAATCAAAATTTCAAACAGATTCATTTTTGTCTCAGGAAGTATGATTCCGGATTTTTCGAATATTTTGTTTGTGTTTTTATATGAAAATCAAATGAGAAACTTCCACTTTATTCAAATGTTGTACAAGTGATGACTGGGTACTGGGTTATGCGTGAATCTCCCCACAAGAGGATAGGTCATGACACGACACGGTGCCTGCAACTCGCCTGAGCAATCAATCTATTTTTATCATAAACCAAAATGCGTTGTTACAGAGGACAAAATTCATGATGTAGACCACCATTTCAATTATTCTGCGTTCTACTGTCATATTTCAATTTTAAAATGAGTTCAACTATAGTTCTTTTTGGTGTTCAGATAAAAAACTAAAGCAGTTTAAATGTATTTTTCAGGTCTTTCGTCAGATTTTAACATAGATCTCTTTTACCAGGAAAAATAAGACTCGTCACCTATATTCACATTTATAATGTTTTTCTCTAATTCCCTTTTTATTCCTACTAAAAATTTCTGTGGAAAGGAGGTCGCTCGAACATACCCGATATCTGACGAAACGAGCAACGAACAGAGTAGCAAACAATCACGACCGGGAGGTGCAACGCGTGAATAGAGCAGCAAAAAGTAGCAGAACACACGGGAATAATCAAACCGGTAAAAAATCCAACATCATGGGCGATTTATTTATAAAAACTAGTTCGGCCGAACTTTTTTAAAAGTAAAAGTTCGGCCGAACCCACAGTTCGGCCGAACTTTTGTTAGAAGTTCGGCCAAACTTTTGTCGCCGGTTTTCCCATCTCCGACGAAAATTTTGTTTGCCCACGTCGTCAGTGTGCCGTCAATCTAAATGGAATCACATGTTTGGCCAAACTTTATTAGAAAGTTTGGCCGAACTATTGCCGAAATTTTTTTCGGCCCCCGATTCTCACAAAAGTGTAACCCAGCTTCATGTTTCCGCCTCTTTTTTATTTTTTTATTTATTAATTTTTTTTAGAACATAAAAACACTAGCTTTATATTAGAAATGGAATACAAACCAGTACATTTGTGAGGTATTTCATCATATGAAAAAATCAGAAACTATATACTAGTATTGTCTATATATCGTGATATAATTTTATCTTATACATGTTCCAGAAAATCTACTCAGACTATTACATGATGCAAGTGGAAAAAAAATAACAAGAAGTGGTTCCAATACTTCATCCAAAACATATGTATAAGCCCATACATATAAAAATAAGATATGTAGCAAAACTGTGGGATGTTACGACAACTAGATCAATCCCTCTTGTCTGATGACCTTATCTTCTGTATAATAGAACTTCATGACTCCATATTTCCCTCTAAGGTATTCTTTCGATAATTTGTCTGCCTCCATGTTGGCTTCCCTATATATATGGTTTATAGCGAAGTTCATGAGGGAGCTCAGTATGTGTTTAATCCTGTTAATGCATCCAGAGAAAAGCAGGTGGATCAATATATGAGTACCCATGTATGCCTTCAATCAAATATTTAGAGTCCTTATATATATCGAGACTATGTATTTGCTTCACTTTCGCAAACCAAAGTAATCCCCATAAAGCAATGACTCTTGCTCTAGTATTTGTGTCTGGTCCTCCATTCAAGGAAAGATTATACTAAGAGCTTTCATTAAGCTTAAGAATTGCTCCACACCCGCATATGTCCATTTTCGTCACACCGTAAAAGAAACCTACAGGAAAATGAATAGTAGGAGGGACCATACTTGGATGAGACTTTAGGATAATCAATCACGGGTGAGAGGGCTGACATCCAAGATAATTTCCTGTGACATATTCGAGATGTATCAAAAGGTTGTCCATAAAAAGTAAACTAATTTTGGGCATTCCATATCTCCCATACAATGAAAAGGGGCTTTTCCTTATATTTACTAGATCCAGCAGACCATAAATTGATACTCTGTTTAAAATTAGATGCCAAACTAATGGATAGGCGAAGGAAATGTGCTATGCTACTCCCAACCAAACATGTAGTTGGGCAGGTGAAGAAGATATAATCCCTTGTTTCCATTGATGCCCCGCAGAAAATGAAAAATCCAAGACCCAAGAAACCTCTCTTTAAGAGATTATCCCATGTGATAATTTTGTTCCTCCATACCAACCAAGAAAATAGTATGATTTTTAAGATAATACTCCACTTCCAGATCTTGAAGAACCAGATGTTTGTTGCAAATCTATTCTCTACTTAGTATAGAAAAGGTATGACTCAGCCATAATACATGCTTTCTTATGTAATCTCTCGTCCCATGAAATGTAGTCTCCTTGTTCACTGAAGTAGAGGCATGTTTGAATAAGGCAAGTAGTATAATCCTATCATTCCATAATTCTTTGACCCTCCAGTCCCAAAGAAACTGCCTCTTTCCATATAGGGCATCCCGCATGCCATCTTTTTACAGCCTGATATAGGAAAATATATCATTTTCTATCCATGATGTCTAATGTATGTCCCTGTAAATCCCGGTCACAACACATGCCTTTAATGTTGTTTGTCCCAATCAATGTTTTCCTGCCATTACCAAACTCCCAAGCCATCCTCATGCGCCACCAATGGAGAATTTTAATGAAGCTCCTCCAAGTCAAATATCCTTTTGTTCTGATGGGGTTAATATCTCTGTACAATTTCTCAATATCTGAAAATTTCATATACTTTGGCTAGATCATGTCCTACCAAATCCCTTATCGATTCGTGGCCCTCTATAAGTATTTAATCAACAAAGAATATCCAAAAGTTTTGTCTTCCAAAAACCCCCAACCACCTCCAGAATGTAGGTGACTCTCAGATTGTGCAACTTGGATGCCCCTTTGCATGGCACATGGCACAACCACATGGCTACGCATGGCCCACATGCGGGAGCTAATAAAGGCTGCAACTACTCCTCCGACGCCTTAACTGATCCACCTACTCTAGTAACATTCGTCCTTGAAGTTTCCCTTCTCGGTATTTCATGGCCTCCGATGATGACATTCCCTCTGCTTCTTCCTGTCGCCTATCTATTCAGGTGGCTCATCACTGTGTTATGTACTTTACCCTTCATTCCTTTCCCCCTCTGCAGCTTGAGGCCTCCTACCTTATCTCCATTAGCAAGCTCGTCACCCACCTCGCCTCACCTGAACAGTCTAGCGCCTCCATGCGATGTCACAACAGGAAGAGATGTCGTTGGGGCCAAGTTCGAAGACAATCCTCCCGTCCTCCCATCCACCTCTGCGATGAGTGCCATTCCCCCCTCTGTGAGGACCGACCTATTGAGTTCACACTCAATGTGGACTCTACAAAAGCCTTGGACCAACATAGTGTCTCTGCCCTCTTTTCACTGCGTCTCCCAGATGTCCCTTCCAGCTTCGCTAGCTCTGGCTCTCAGAAACGTTTAAGGAAATCCACCATGACTCCATTCCACCTCCATCATTCCAGAAAATCGGTGGCCCTGCCAACTAAATCTGCAACGCACTCTTCAGGTATTGATTGTGGTGATAGCTCAACAGAGGATAAAAATGTTGCAGCTGCAGGTGCACGCTCTGCCTCCATGCCAGAGCCGACTACTGAGCTGTCAAAGAAGGACGATGAATGCTTAGAATATTACGACTGCTTCATTGTTGAGGAGCCACCTCCTGAAGACTTTAAGAATGTCTCGTCATGGAAGGATTAGCGCTAAGATGTCTCTTACCTCTGCTAGTAATAATTCCACTGCAGTTTTTTATTTTACATGTTCTTGCACAGTTCGTTTAATTTTTGGACAATTATGTTTCATGTTGGTTTCCCCATCTAGGGCAGTAATCCTTTGATGAAGTAGTACAATTTCTGGCCTGGTTTCCCCAACTGCGGCAGTCCCAATTTTATTTTTTTGAACACCCTCCCTACAAGAATTAGCTAACATAGTAGCTCTGGGGAGAATGCTTCGAATTGTATTTCCTTTGTACTATATAATAGAATTAGACTTAGAAAAAAAAAAAAAAAAACCATCCACCGAATTCATTTGGAATAGTCAAATAAACCCACCTACATATATGATATTTTGAAGTAATTCCCGCCCCGCTCCAAAGGAATTTGGAAGTGATAGACCCAATCTTCGAAGCAATGGGCATTGGGATCATGAATAAGTGTGTCCAAAATATAGATATCTGTTGCAAAATAGCGTGGACATGAATATATCTTCCACCCAAAGTAAGATATTTTTGTTTCCACGAATTCAATTTCCTCTTATATTTATCAAGTATCCATAAGTAGTCATTGTTTTTGTAGTTACTAGGTTTGAGATTATAACCAATTAAGTCCGTCCATCCTCCATAGGGGCCATCTGAACACATAATATGCCAACAATGTAGCCAGTGTCTGATGTGTCTCCAAAAGAGAAATAGAGCACAGACTTATTACCATTTGTAACAACCCGGAGGCCACACCATATCTCGGGAATATATAGTGCAATGCATACCACTCAGATCTAGATATAATGGCAAAGGTTAGTATATCATCAACAAAACAAAAGAAAATAAGAAGTGAGAAATGGTGACGTGTCTAGAGGTGTTTAGACCGTGAAAGGCTTAAATCATACTAATTGTAATACAATTTTAAAATATGTTTAAAAAATATTTAAATATAAATATTTAAATTATATAACAATTCAATTAATTAATTTTAATTTAACAAAAAATTATACAATTTGATTAATTTGTTATTTAAATTTTTGCACATTAAATTATTAAAAATGGTAATCAATAAGATATATTTAATTTAGCCAAGGATTTAATTTATGAAGCTTAATTTTTGTTACAATTATTTAATATTGTAGACCAATTTAGAACTATCTTAACTCCGTATCTATAAATTTCTAAGAGGGATCAAATCTCTCAAAGTGCAAACTTCTATCCATACTTGATAGGAGTTAAAATGAATGTATGTTGGTTATATATATATATATATATATATATATATATATATATATATATATATATATATATATATATATATATATATATATATATATATATTTATAATTTATTACAACCCTAAATTGACTCTATGAACTCAATTTCATCTAAACTACCATATATTTATAAACATTGGTTTATTTTAAAAAAAAAAAAATTATTTTAAATTATTTTTTATTTTTTATTTCTTTATTTTAGAGTATGTCACTCAAATAGTTTGAATTATATATGATATATGTATCATTACCAACAAGAGCAATTACTCTCTTATAAAATTTTATATTATTATACTAGTGTATATTCATTTTGACTCCGTGGATTTACCAAGGATTGAAATGGATCAAAGTTCCTTGCACCTCAAAAGATTTGATCCCTAAAGGTGCTTAGTAGATTCACAATTAAGATGGATCTAAGTTGGTTATATATATATATATATATATATATATATATATATATATATATATATATATATATATATATATATATATATACCATGCTGTCAAAATCTAGAGCTATAACAACACCAATTATAAATTGACTATTTTATCTCAATTTTATTTTAATTATCAATTTTTTTAATTTTAATTTTAATTTTAATTTTATTTTTAATGTAACTTGAATGAGCCAAAATGTTTACATAATAGAATAGGATAGGACATTACAACATCTCTTCTAGAGAACTCATCTAGACAAAAAGACATTATTTTAGGAGAACATTTTTTTATTATGTCGTATACCCACCGTATACCCAACCTAGATCCATCTAAAATAATAAAATTTGGATCTACCATGTGCCTAGAGAGATTGCAAACCTTTTTTTAGAGTGGAAAGAGACTTGATTGCTTCAGACATTTGGTATAGCTAGAGTTAAGATGGCTTTAGGCTTGTCTACCCCCCTTTAAAAAAATTCTCTTTAAGGAGTCTTTTCCTCTTTAAATAGGCTATATTCCACATTAATACCATGGGTAAATATCATGGGTCAATATATTATTATTATTATTATTATTTTGTTTGCATAACAAGACAAGAGAGTATAGTACAAGACAAGGCATTACAACCTCTGTTCCATACTATCAGAAACCATTTCACCACAAAATAAATATATATAAAATTTAGAGTGGTAAATGTTCATATTATTTTGATATATAATTTTTAACTATACATATTTACTACCAATTTATCATGCACATTCTTAATATGTAAATAGGCTTTGTCACAATAATGTGTCATGCTTATCAATTCACATGGCAAAAAAAAACATAAATAGCTTCATATAATATTTGTTCATATTGCATTTTTTTAATTAATCAATTTAATTAAAAGGACAAAAAATGTATAACTATTTTGGAGATGAAAAACAACCATTTATTGTGTATACTAATATAAATAAACCCTTATTATCTACCTAATAATTATTGATACTTAAATAAAAATCTAAAAAACCATTTTTCAAAATAAACACATCTAACAATGTAATTATCAAAAATTTAAATTAATTTACTTTCTCTACGTGTTATTTATTTATTGGATCTCTCCCAAATAAACAAGGTATAGGTGAGGGGGTGAATCCATAGAAATAGAAATAGAGAGGACACAACTTACTTCTACCATCTTAGTCTTAGAGAGATAACAAAATTGCAAAAATTGCAAAGAATTATTAATTTATTTGTATAAAAAGGAACATGCTTTGAATGGTTCTCCATGTGATTTATTTTTTTCTCCAAAAGTTACTTTCCATGATGGAATAATGGATACAATGCAGTCATAGCATTGCATAAATGTATGGATGGATGTACATGACACCAAATGTTTGGGCTAGGGAGGAATATTTGAAAAAAAATTAAGACACAATGTGTAACTCACCACACCTAAACAAAGTATTTAATAAGATGATCGAGACTATATATTCATGAAACACAATCCCTTGTTATTTAAATTCCATAATTACTTATCCATTTTTATCTAAATTCATAAACATATATGGGCTAGAAAATATTTTCAAATCTTCTATACCTTTGGGTGTATTCTTGCAATTTTAGAAACCATTACTAGTCATTAGGTAAATAAATTTAAAATAAATATAAGACAACTAACCATTATTATTTTCCACAGCACGCATAGTGTAAAAACAACATAATATGACACCGACCCAATGACAATCTAAAGTGCTGATTGCTACTTTCAATCTACAGAACACCTCATCGAATCTTCTGCTTCTTGGGGTTGGAGGAGGTAGGGAAGAATGGACAGCTGAGATCTCCGGCAATCGCCACGCCCAATTCTCCGGGCTTGCCATTGCCCACCTCATCTATCCGGTAACCATTTGGATAACTCTCCGGCTTATACTCGCTGTACCTCAATTTATGCACCTTTTCCCCATCCTCTTCTTCGGCACCCTCGTTCACTGAAATCCTCTCTGTCGACCACCTCCGCGGCCTCGGCGGTAGAAACCATTTCACAAAACTTCCAACGCAGAGCTGCAGGAAGACCTCCACCATCCAGATCAGCCAGTAGGGCTGACGGGGATAACCCATGGCGTCCAAAAGCCTGTCCTCAAACAAGCAATATACGATCCGTCTGCCTAACGGACGGAGGCAGGCGGGCACAGTCGACAGCAGGAGATCCAACGTGGCATCGCCAACCTCCCTGTTGGAATCGGAATACACCATTTTCTCGGCTTCGTATTGCTGGCTGAACATCTCCACTCCCTCCACCGTGTCGGGAATATCTCGGATGCCCATTCGTGTGCCGATGTCGCGCCACACCACGAAGTTCGCCAGCGTTTCTTTTTCCGTCCATTCCCTGTAACCGAACCTGCAAACGTAAAAACGAAGATCCGTTTAAATTTCTCTGAAAAGCAGTTAAATGCACCGGAAAAGAGAGTGAGCGAACATACTTGGAGGCAAATCGCTTGGGCTCCAAGATGAAGGTGGATAGCGTGTAGAGAAAATCTTGGTTGGAGATGTTGTAGCGGCCGTGAATGAAGTTGAGGCGGCGGAGTGCAACGGATCCCCTGGAACTGTCAACGTGATTGAGAAGCATTTCCTGTAATAGAATGTCAGTGTCGTTGTATCGCTTGTTGACGGCTGCTGGTGAGAACTGGCGAGTGGCAGCCAACAGTTTCGATATGGAGGGAATGGCGAAGGTCTTGAAAAGGGCAAATTCGAGAGCCTTCTTGCTAAGAAGAGGGAACTCCACGTAAAGTGTGAGCTTCGACAGAGCCACGGCGTCGCGGACGGGATCCATTGATGAAATTTGACGCAAGCGTCTGTGCCGGAGGAGATTGCACACGCCTACCCACAAGAAGAGCAAGGCCAAGGGCAGGAGGAGAATCATGGCCGAAGAATGTGTTTCTATGAAAGGCTATTTTTTTTGCAGATCTTCACAGCCTCCTCCTCGATTTATCTTGGCAGTGGGAGTGCCCAATACCAAAATGTGTGCCACTACGCTTTGGCAATTATTTAGCCACGTATAAAGTCTGGTTGAATTTATTATTCCTCACCCACATTTTCATAGTTATCCATCGAGATTACATTATAGAACAGAACGAAAATATCCTTTCGTAGTCACTAAAACCCTAAAGTTATTGATAATTAAAACTACCTAGTCTCTAATATCTATATTTAAAAGTTCAAATGCTCAAATCCCCTCCTTTATTTCTAAATTCACGTAATTTTCAAGGCCTAACAAAGCAGCAGAAACGTCCCCACCAGTGATGGCGTAAAGGTGGTGTCATATCAGGTTCCCGGTTCTCGCGACATGTCTACTTTTCTCATCCACAATATCAAAGTATTAATTAAAGCCAACTAGACTGCTTTTTAGTCTTGAAATTTTTTTTGTAAGATTTTAAGAATTATTAAACTTTAATATTTTGGGTGTTTTAGAGGTTTTTTGATGGTGTTGAAACCATTTTCACCATCAAAATCATAATTCAAACACTGTTACTTTAAGATTTCTTAAATTTTTTTGACCATCAAGGCAATTCCTTGGCTGAACGTTACAGTATCTAATCTTACATCAAATTTACCCATTTTTCTATTTTAAAGTGTATCAATTTCTAAATGAAATAAACCTAGTTACCTTTAACTTAACTTTTGAAAAGTTTTTGAATTTAATTTTTGAGAAATTTATTGAAATCAAAATTTGGTGAGTAAATTTTGCATAATAAAAATACTTTGGTGATTTTTTAAAATGCTAAATACATATGTGTAGTAAAAAAACTCATCCAAACCAACTTCTAATTTGAATATTCACGTGAACCCTGACATCTAGAAGCAATTCAATGAAGTTTCGTGTTCCCTGATATTTTCACCCATTACTGAAAAAGTGTAGCCATCAACTGTTGCGTAGGGAATATATCAAAACTAATAACTACATTATTGGTGCTTATGTGGTTGGCGCTCACACTAACAGCGTAAACGGAAACTGACTGAACATGATTACAAACTGGCCAATGTTGTGCAATGAAGGGAGTGGATCGCCCTGTGGGGACTACAAGTTTTTGAAGGCTAGGTGTTCATGATTTTCGATTTGTGGCTTATTTTTGCAGTGCTATATTGCCGGGATTCCTTTTAATGCGTCTGGAAGGATGCTCTTTAATACAGATACTTAATTTAGTTGATCAATTTCGTTGGTTTTCTCTTTCTTTTGAAGTTTTATTTTTCTTAGTACTAATATAACAAAATGTGAAGCTGTGTTTTGAACTAAGGGTTTAATATGATGTTAAACTGTGTACTGTAACAACATAAAATTGCTATTTTTGTTAGCCATAACCGTTGTTATATTGCTTATATAGCTTTTGCTAGATTATATATATATATATATATATATATATATATATATATATACACCAAGGGCATTTTAAGACATTTGTTTAAGACAAAAGAAATCTTTTGTCTTAAAAAGTCACTTTTTATTTTAGTTATTTTATATTAAAATTTAATATCAATTGAATTGTCTTAAATATAAAATTTAAGACAAAAATAGTGTGAGACAAAAAATTTAAGACAAGAAAATTTAAGACAGAAGTATTTTAAGACAAAATTTTATATTTAAGACAACGAATTTGAGACAAAAATATTTTAAGACAAAACTTTATATTTAAGACAAAAGCACTTTGAAACAAATATATTTTAAGACAAAAGCAATTTGAGACAAAAATATTTTAAGACAAAATTTTAGATTTAAGACAAAAGCACTTTGAGACAAAAATATTTAAGACAGACCTTTATATTTAAGACAATGGCGACTTAAGACAATGACAATTAAGACTAAACTCATTTAAGATAGTTAGCAATTAAGACAAAATCATTAGCATTGGGAAGTTTGCATTGAAATATCCATGAGTGGATAGTGGATAAAATTATATTTTTGTATTTTTGAAAATCTATATTCAAACCACATGAAATTTAATCATGTCATATTTATTTATTTTATATTATATTTTTCTTTTTTCATTAAACCACACTCTAAAAATTTAATAAATAAATAGATAAAAAAATATTATTTTTTGGTTGGCAACTCAAAGGGATTTGAACTTTGAATCTCGTGTTTTAACCATAACTGCTCCAACACTAATATTCTTGGGCATATTATGTTTTTTCCTGCTAACCGCTCCAAATACAACCTTTAAGAACTAGTAGGGTCCAAGGAAAAGAGATACAAGTTCCCCAAATCCGATCTGCATTTCATGGACAATCACATTTCCCCCAAATGTCCTCCGCATATTTGCCTTGGTGTCTTCGAGTTTGAAAAATACATAGGATGCCACAAGTAATCCTAATCATAAGACTTGACTTTCCTAATGACTAGGAGGCCTTAAAAATAAAAAAACATCTTAACTTATGCCTAAAATTACTAAAATTTCCTATCCCAAATATGAAATTAGAAATTCTACAAAATTATAGGGCAACAAGGACACCAACTTCCTCTTCCAAAAATCTCTAAGACCTTATGGAGGACAAATACAAATTTTGAAATAAATTGTTGAAATTATGCTCTTGCATAGATAGCTACCAATGTATCCTTTGTAGGCCACCCCCTTTAACAATAGTAATACCAATTTCCTTTACCAGCTAGAAGGAACTCCTTACATAATTCTCTCTTAGATCCCCTTAACCCATTGCAATGATTGTCTTTGATGCCTACCTAGTTGCAAGCACATTAAGAAGCAATGTAGCATATCGCTGGTTGAGGATTTCGATAAGTATGTGATTTTTTTGACATCTTGTGACTGTCCCGTATGTGAATATATAAATCTTGGATGCATGTCGCCCTGACACTATAACATGACTTAGTATTTCCTATCATACCGTGTCACTCCCTCCTCAAGACACCTAGAACTCGCTAACACTCCCTATCACACACTCTTATTCATTCATTTATGAATTTTGACCTAGTGCGCCTCTGTTATGTTTTCCTGGCACTCCCTAACACTCCTTAGCACACATTGGCACACCTAGGCACTTGGAACAACTTTGTATGCTTCCCTAGCACTCTAACATGCCTTGGTACTTCCTAGAATACCGTGTCACTCCCTTCTTAACACACCTGGAGTTGGCTTATACTTCGTTTCCATGCATTTTAAACTAGTGCCCCCTTGTGTTTCCCTGACACTTGGCCCTCACACTCCCTAGCATGTGTTCATGCCACACCCTGGCACCTGCCACATCTTGGCATGCCTATCATGCCTTGGAACTGCCTAACATGTCTTATTACTTCTAGGAATTCCCTGACACACCTTGGTATTCCTTAGCTTTCATGTCGTCATAGATAACCTTGCTTTTTTTGTGACTTGGGAACCCAACCAAGTCATTGGAAAATCGATGTTGTGCCCAGCCCAAAGTTTCCCTTTGTCTAAAACTACTTTGTCCAACCCTTTATGTAACCATAGGCTTACCTCCTACAAGTCTTATTCTGACCTTCTCCTAACACACTTTATCCTTGAGACACTTGGAATTCGTTGACACTACTTGGCACACACTCTTATTCGTTCATTTCCATGCATTTTGACCTGGTTCTCCCTTGTAATGTCCTAGCACTCCCTAACAGTCCTCAACATCCATTGACACTTTCTGGCATGTGTTAGCATGCCTTTTCATTCCTTGGCACACATTGACACTCCTTAGTTATCATGCCCTCACAATTACCCTTACTTTTTTGGAACTTGGGAACCCAACCAAGTCTTGCCTTGAATATAAAAACTTGAACAAGTTACGATTACTACAACTAGATTGTGCCTTGTTCACCTAAGAAATGACTATAACCCCTCACCCATTTAACCCCCTAAACGCTAAACGCCTAACCTATTTAACCCCCTAAACCCTTAACCCCTAACCCCTTAAACGCTAATTCGTGACCCCTAACCCATTTAACCCCCTAAACCCCTAAAACCCTAACCCATTTAACCCCCAAACCCTAACGCCTAACCCCTAACCCATAAAATACTTAATTGCTAAACCCCCTAACCCTGTAAACCTCTAAACCCCTAACCCATTTAACCCCCTAAACCTCTAACCCATTAACCCCTTAACCCCTAACCTCTAACCCCTAAAATCCTTAACTGCTAAATCCCCTAACCCCCTAACCCCCTAAACCCCTAAACCCATTTAACCCCGTAAACCCTAAACATCTAACCCTTGACCCCTAACCCCTTAACCCCCAATTCCCAACCCCTAACCCATTTAACCCCCTAAACCCCTAAAACTCTAACCCATTTAACCCCTAAACCCTAAACCTCTAAACCCTTAAACCCCTAAACCACTAACACCTAAACCCCTAATCCCTTAACCTCTAAACCCCTAAACCGTTAATGCTTAACCATTAACCCATTAACCCCTGAACCCTAACCCCTAAAATCCTTAACTGCTAAATCCACTAAGCCCTAAGCCCCTAATCCCTAATCCCTTAACCACTAGCACCTAACCCCTAACTGCGCCTAAATCCCCTAAAACCTAAGCCCCCAAGCCCTAATCCCTTAACCAATAACTCATTATTCCTCTAACCCCTAAATGCGCCTAAATCCCCTAACCCCTAAACCCCCAATCCATAACCCCATAACCACTAACTCGTTATTCCCCTAACCCCAATCCCTAATCCCTTAAATACTAATTCATTATGCCTCTAACCCTTAAGCCCCCAATCCCTAACCCCTTAACCACTAACGAGAATATACCATAGTGGGCATGCACAAGAAGAAGAACCAAAGAAATCAAATTCAATAAAGGAAGCACAACCACCACTCCAAGCTCGCTTCTCTAAAACACATACAACTGCAATAAATCCCACTGAAGCTTACAAAATTATCAAGCCCTAATTAACTTACTAACAAATTCAACAAGCCAACGTGCTACAATTTGTTGAGTCACCCCCAAATCAATTAGTAATTATTGCATGAATGTACATTTGTTTGTAGTTTTTTTTAAAAGGTTGAAATTCTCTCAAGAGCATATAGAATATATCCAAAATTTTAAAAAATGGAAATTTTGCTTACCTCCACAAGGTATCATAACACCCTGATAGGTGAAAACATGCAAGTCTAAATCTTCTACCTCTAAGTCTCAATGGCACTTCAACATGTCAATAACATACTTGCAACAATGCTTAATGAGTTTTGTCTATTGGCTAAAGATATGTACATCCATCCATCCAAAAATAAACATCTCAATCAATCCAACACCATAAATTATGCTAAATAGTTCATCATGTTATTTCAAATATTACAATATTTTCTTATATTAGCTCACATATTCCTTGAATATTTGAAAGCCAAACTACCTTAGCACAATATACCAGAAAGATTTGTACTCTAAAAGACGAAAAAAGACAACAAACTAAAATAGGAACTTTAACTCTAATCTAGACACTTCATTCTTAGCAACATGATATCTAATGAAGATGATATGTGGAAAAAAAGGCTTCATATATTGTCTATCACATGTCAAATCGAGTGAACAAACACATGCATTAAAAAAATCAAAAATAGGGTTCATAGATCGACTTTTATTATATGGTTTCAAACCCTTCTTGTCTCCTTCAAGGGGGTTTCTAGAGGTCTTAAAAAAGGCTTCCTTTTGCTAACTAAATGGATTTTTTCTTTCACACATGTATGGAAACATACTTTCCAAATCATATTGTAATAGATTCATAAGGTGATATTATTGGCATTAACTACACCTTATTTGGAGACATCATTTTTATTGTAGGGGTTGGTACCTTTCTATTGGATGTGGTTGGTGATGTGAAGACTACTCAACCTCTAGTAAAGATTCATACTAACTCTAACAAGCTTATGGATGCTTTTCTACAAAGGGAGACCCCTCTAAGATTAACTCATTGGATTCTTTGTTTGTTCATGCTAATTATTGTTCTCAACTTTCCTTCTCCAAGGGGTTGATACTATTTGCTTCATTTATTTTACATGGCCCGGTGAAAGAAGAAAAATGGAATTGTCTCCACATCTTTTCCATTTCGCTAAGTTACAAAAAAAGAGTCAAATTATATAGCAAATAGACTAATAGTCTCTTGATACACCTTTAGTGAGCTATGCATAGCTCTCACCTATCACTGTAGCTCACTAACCCAAAGCCATTAACCCCTTAACCCCTAACCACTAACTTAGAATCCTTGAACCCCATAAACCCTAATCCCATATCCTCTTAAACCTTGACCCTTAACCCATAACCCCTAACCCCTAAACTCATTAACCCCTAACCCCTTAACCATCTGACACCTAAATAACATAACCCTTAGGCACTTAACCCCTAAATCCCCTGACATGTAAGCCCTTGATGGTTAATATTAACCCCTAAATCCCTTAACCACTAAGCCATTAACCTCTAACCCTTAAACCCCCTAACCTCTAAATCCCATAAGCCCTAAACCTTTACCCTTAACCCCTTGCTCCTAAACCCTTAAACCCATTAACTCCTAGAACCCCTTATCCTTTATCCCGAACCATAGGTGCTCCAATGCTAATACTCTTGGGCATATTATGCTTTTTCCTACTAACCGCTCCAAATACAACCTCTAAGAACTAGTAGGGTCCAAGGAAAAGAGTTACAAGTTCCCAAAATTCGATCTACATTTGATGGACAATCACATTTCCCCCAAATGTCCTCCACATATTTGCCTTGGTGTATTGGAGTTTGAAAAATACATAGGATGCCACAAGTAATCCTAATCATAAGACTCAACTTTCCTAATGACTAGGAGGCCTTAAAAAAAAAAAAAAAAAACATCTTAACTTATGCCTAAAATTACTAAGATTTCCTATCCCAAATATGAAGTTAGAAATTCTACAAAATTATAGGGCAACATGGAAACCAACTTCCTCTTCTATAAATCTCTAAGACCTTATGGAGGACAAATACAAATTTTGAAATAAATTGTTGAAATTATGCTCTTGCATTAGTAGCTACCAATGTATCCTTGTAAGCCACCCCCTTTAACAATAGTAATACCAATGGCCTTTACCTAGAAGGAAATCCTTACATAATTCTCTCTTAGATCCCCTTAACCCATTGTAATGATTGTCATTGATGCCTACCTAGTTGAAAGCACATTAAGAAGCAATGTAGCATATTCCTGGTTGAGGATTTCGATAAGTATGTGATTTTGTTGACATCTTGTGACTATCCCGTATGTGAATATATAAAATCATTTTTTTTTAACTAGTTTAAGGATTGTTACCATCAAGTGTGTGCGCTAACATGGATGGAACACTAACTGCATGTTGTAGATATTGTAATGTAAATGAATAATCTCTTCTGGAAAAGGCTCCACTCATAATGCCATTTCGCAAATGCTTGCACTTAGTAATCGTGGTCAGATTTTAAGGTGCCATGTTCTCGTAAGGGTAAACCCACCTATCCATCTCTTTAAACGCACACATCACACATGTTAGCTTGATCTTGTGCTTTTTGTGGGGAAAATGTTGTTGAAATGGAACCCCCAAATAAGATTTATTTGGGTTGACCCTGGTTTTAATAGCTCTGAATGACTTCAAATTACCCTTGCCTTGACTGCGCAATCCTCATTGGCATCTCCAATGGATGTGTGATGAATCTCCCAAACCCTAACCCCCAAAACCTAACCCCTAACCCCTTTAACCCCTAACTGCTAAAATCCTTAACTTATAAATCCCCTAACCCCCTAAACCTCTAAACCCCTAACCCATTTAACCCCCTAAACATCTAGCCCCTTAACCTCTAACCCCTTAACCCCTTAACCCCTAACCCCTAAAATCCTTAACTGCTAAATCCCCTAACCCCTAAACCCATTTAACCCTGTAAACCCTAAAAATCTAACCCTTAACCCCTTAAGCCCTAATTCCCAACCCCTAACCCATTTAACCCCCTAAACCCCTAAAACCCTAACCCATTTAACCCCCAAAACCCTAAACCTCTAAACCCTTAAACCCCTAAACCACTAACACCTAAACACCTAACCCCTTAACCCCTAAACTGTCAACGCTTAACCAATAACCCATTAACCCCTCACCCCTAACCCCTAAAATCCTTAACTTCTAAATCCCCTAAGTCCCTAATCCCTAATCCCTTAACCACTAGCTCATTATTTACCGAACCCCTAACTGCGCCTAAATCCCCTAACCCCTAAGCCCCCAATCCCTAATCCCTTAACCACTAACTCATTATTCCCCTAACCCCTAAATGCGCCTAAATTCCCTAACCCCTAACCCCCCAATCCATAACCCCTTAACCACTAACTCATTATTCCCCTAACCTAAATCCCTAATCCCTTAAATACTAACTCATTATGCCCCTAACCCCTAAATGCGCCTAAATCCCCTAACCCTTAAGCCCCCAATCCCTAACCCCTTAACCACTAACACATTATTCCCCTAAACCCTAAACCTCTAACCCCTAAGCCCCTATTCCCCTAACCCCTTATTATACCAGGCTCGTGGTGCTTTCTTGAGGCCATACAAGGATTTTACCGCTTGCATGCTTTATGTTCCTAACCCTTCACAAAAAATCCTTCTGGTTGGGACACAAAAACATTCTCTTTCATATCTCCATTCAAGAAAGCAGTTTTTACATCCATTTGATGGAATTTCCAACTTTTTTAGTTTCTAGGGAAAAGAATGTCCATATGGTATCCCATTTTGCTATGGGGGAAAAATTATTCACATAATAGACCCCTTCTTTTTGTGTAAAACCTTTTGCCACAAGCCTAGATTTATTATTTTCAAGTGAGCCATCTGCTTTATACTTGTTTTTGAAAAATGTTAGCACTTAATTTAGCAAGGGTCCTAGGAGGGGTTCCAAAGGGACTACTACTAGATCAAGTGGAAACAATGGGACAAGGACCCATTGTCACCTCATTTTATTTCCCCTGCTCTTTATGAACTTTCGCTGATGGGAGGAGTCTCAGTATAGGGAAATTACTAGAATGATGAGACCAATAATGATGCACAATGTGATTTCCAATGCCCATTCAATGAAGAGGATTAGATAATAGGTTCCCTACTTTAGAAGCAAAAGAATGACTCTCCCAGAAAGGCTTGAGGGAAAGTTGACCTCGAGTTTAGGAAGATTAAAAAATGAGGAATGCCTAAGATCAAAACTTCTAAAATCCCTCTCTTGTGATTGACGTGTTTATACTAGGCTTGAAAGTGAGGCAAGTAAAAATTCAATTAAAGTATGAGCTTTGGGAGAATCTAGGGTGACTTTCCATGAATTGTTTTTTGAGAGAAATACTATAAGAGACTAAGGTTTGGGAGATATACCGTGGTAAAGGCTCATCCAATGATCATTTATAGTTAAGATAATAGGTTTTGAGTGATGAACTAAAAAGTGCAAACCTTCAAGAAATCCTCAAGTCAAAGGAGCATCAAGGGTTCCCTCTTGGTGTGATAGTTAGGGCATCAATTTATTTGAAATTCCACCATCGTATTTTGTTCAAAACTGGAGGATGCCTAGAGCTCTAATCTAGCCTAGGAAGCGATGCCTTTCTTGAGGGCCTTTTTCTATTTTTATACACCTTATCCTTTTTTATTTTAGCATCTCTATGCATCATACTATTTTAGAGAAAATAAACCTTTATTCCCACACCTTTCATGTGAGCCTCTTCTTGGAAACTCCACATGATGAAATTCAACCTAGCCATATATGCATGGTTTCTTTTCTTCATGAAGATAAGGCATCCCTCTATGTCACCCACGACTATTTCATTAATGGTACACTATTAAAGAGCAACAAACTTTGAATGGATCATTCTTTGTGTTGAGTTTCATGGATAATATAAGAGAGTTTGTTGATCAAGTTTTGTAATTTTTCATCATTCTCCTGAGAACTTTTTCCAACTATTTTCTTAATTTTCTTTAGCTTATTGATTTTTTTTTGTTCAATGTTTAGCCTCTAGAACTTAGATATAAATATCACCTTTAATTTGTCCAAGGCCTTAGCTACACCCTAGGGATAAATCTATATGAACTTCATGCACCATTAGAGAATCTTCGCCCACAATGTGGTTAGGAACTTTATCAACTTATAAACTAGCACTACAACCCTTTTCACCCTCCAAATGAATCCACATAAGAATCAATGTGGTTTTTCATCACCATCACCCTTCATAAATTTCTTGGAACTACTATAACCATATCATTAGTTAAGTTGTTCACGAAGATAAAACCTTATGGACATGTTTGATAAAACCTTATGTGCTCACCTTGATGGCAGCCTCCTTCTGACTGCTAGTACAAGAGGGGAATCTTATAAGGATCTTCAACACCATAGACGCCACTTGATTGCAAGAGGCATGGCATTCATATCTACCTATTATGTTTGAAACATTTCTAAAGGTTGTTAAAATCCCCATAAATCCTTAGTTAAAGTCTCATGCTTTGAAGCATTGATCTTAAAAGAATGTTTTATATTAGGGTATACATCTTTGAGGTCTCTAATCTTTTGTTTTCTTTCGACAACCCAACCCTTCTTGAAGAATCGATGCTCAAGATTTTGATCCATAGCAAAAATGATGTCATAATACATTTGTAGAGATATATAGATGAAATTATCCCCTAGCCACCACTATACTATACACATTGATTTAATGGATAGGGGTCTGTAGTTATCATTCAAAGTAATCACTTCTAACCAATATTGATCTCTATTTCTCTTCTGGATTGTTCTCGACTTAATGGCCACCTTCTTCGATGTTGTTCTTTTGCAAGTTCGAAAAGAGATTTCACTGTTGGAAAGTAAAGAGGTTGAGGGTCTCCCATATCACTTAGATTTTGAGGTGATGGGCAAGGATTTGAAATGAATTGAGACCCTGGAAAACCTCGGAAGAAACAAATTTTCTATCACAACTCGCTGGCCTTACACCAACAAATGGCTACTTTGTTTCACATAGTACTTCAAGATAGACAAGTTGAGACCCATAATCTATTTTCTCCCCTTGAAGGTGTTAAAAGAATGCTTCGCAGCCTGTGGTACTATTTCGATAGTGTGGACCCCTAATTGGCTCGCGTTGAAGATTTTCTGGTTAGTGACTCTGCCTCCAAGGACCTTACTGATCCTCCAGTTGATCATATACAAACTCTTAGTATAATTTCCTATAATCAGGTTTAGGGATGGTATAATTTAGAGTTTTTTGTTGTTATTTTTAGTTCAAATGGCTCATGGCTACAAATAGTATGATAGTCCACTTTTCTCGACATGTTTTGTAGACCTCAAGCATGGAAATTATGTTTTATTGTCACCTGCACAAGATTGTATGAATATTTATGGTCTTGTCGATGGTGGAGAGAGTATCTAGAGTGGCTCTTCATTTGGTCATGTTGTACATGCTATCGGAGTGGAGGATTTCCATTGTTGTTGTCAATATCATGCTTACCTAGTCTTTTGTTGGCGATTTATGTTTATATTTTCATGATCCTTTGGATTTGGTGCTAGCATCAAAGTATACTCTGTTTCCTCTCATTTTATGGGCACCTGCAACTTGAATTTTGGCAATTGAAGCTTGTTTCAACATATGCTTTCAACTTGGCTTGTTTTGGGATGGATGAGTATGTTCGCCTCTAAGAAAGTGGTTACTCTTTTCATGCTAGATGGAAGATGTGGTTTTGTGTAGAGGACACTCATGAAGACTATGATTTAATAATGTTTCCCTGTGTTAAAGGACACTCTTTTCTAGGTTTAGAGCTCTATTTTCTTCTTGTTTTCAAGGCAACTATCACTGAAGCACATTCATTTTCCGTTTATGTGCACTATTTCTCTAGAATTGTCTCATTTTATGAGGGGCCTAAACTCTTGATGCAAATATTTAGTTTTTGTTGAAATGGGACTCTGTTATTATTGTAATAGTGTTTTTGTGGTTATGGGATCTTGTGATCGTTGGAGAAGCTAGTGCTTTTAGAACTATATAAATTTGATGTTTAATCTATCAATGTAAATCTCCTATTGTAAATCTCTTATTTTGATATGAATATGAAGTATTTTAATTTACAAAAAATTATGGAGTAGAGAACAATGACTTCATCCTCGCGAGGGATAAAACTTCGAACTAATCACACTATTTAGCATGTTTATAAATTTTAAAACAATATGCAATCTATTTTGGAAAAAAATAGTTGAAAGTTTAGTTGTCTTTGTTTATGCACTAGCGAAGCCATGCAATGATACATTTGTCCTTTTTGATATGAAATTTTTAGATAACTTAAAGAAAAATATAGTTAAAATTAAGGCCACTTGTAATGTTTATTGAGATAAACTAAGCCAACTTTAATTTTTGAAAAATGTCATATGAACATATATTATAATTTATTTTGAAATATTGAATATAAATTTATTATTGATATCAATTTTAAAATATAAAATTAAAAAACAAAAAATAAATAATTTATTTTAATATATATCTTTTAATTTTTATAATAAAATTAAAATAATTTATAATTTGATTTATTTGATAAATTATAAAAACTAAAATTTGAACTCTCTTTATCCAGTCTGTATTTCAGGTCTGTATTCCAATAAAGAAGAGTAAAAATATCAAAAAATTAGCACGAAACATATTTCAGAAATTGGGAAAAAAAATTTCCCAAGTCCTCGAACCGATGGTTCTCTTGCAAGAGCCGAATAGATTGCAGGGTTGTTTTCTACAAGAACCGAAATCCCGGCTCCCACATCAGAGTCGTCTTTTTTGCGCCAGAGAAAGCCCCGGCCGGCGAGAGGCATGTTTTCTGTGCCAGATAAAGCCTCGGCCGGCCAACAGGCCAAAAAAATCCGTTGGATCCCGCACGTTTCTGAGGGCCTGTCTGGTGCGACAGAGCTCAGTTTCAAATCTAAGTTCGAGTTCTGGTTTCAGCTGTGTGGTTATCAAGGTGAGGGCTTCGGAAGGCTCTGCGGGTTTGAAAAAACTTAGGTTTTCATATTGGATTCAATATGAAAAGAGGGTTTTCATATTGGATACAATTCATCAATGAGAGGTTTTTTTCGTTTGTGCGAGAGGTCGGGCGAGGAGGAAGAGGAGCAACAGAGGAGGAAAGAGGAGGAAGAGGAGCAGCAGAGGAGGAAACATGGTGCATGTTGGGTTTTACCGTAACTATGGGAAGACGTTCAAGAAGCCTCGGCGTCCCTACGAGAAGGAGCGGCTGGACGCAGAGCTGAAATTGGTGGGAGAATACGTGCTGCGACACAAGAGAGAACTCTGGAGGGTTCAATACACACTGAGCCGAATAAAAAATGCAATGCTTATGCTTCTGACGCTGGACGAGAAAAACCCTCGCCAGATATTCGAAGGAGAAGCCCTACTGCAGCGTTTGGACAGGTATGGTCTCCTGGACGAGACTCTCAGCTCAGCTCATTGGAAACTTTGTTAAATTATAAATTTGGCAATAGTGAGCATGCATTTAAATTTTGTCAGATTACTGGCTGTTGCAAGATGTTTGGTTTGTTAAACATTCGTAGTAGGTTAGAATACACTTCAAAATTTTCTGGAGTTTGATCTATAAGGTATTTGATTATATCGTTATCTATATATTTTATGCAATTCTCGAAAAAGTTTCTTTTGGTGTTTTTGCTTACTCACCTAGAGGGAATCCCATGACATGTTTTATTACCAGTGAGTCCCTTTCAGAACCCATTCTCCATCCTATTTACATATTTTCACCCATAGATTCCTGCATATAGCTTGGAGCAGAGAAGTGTTGCAGACAAGCAAATAGTCTTACTATCTGGTCTTTGTTTGGCTTTTGTGTCGTTTTTGTATGTAACCTTAATTATATGAAGCTTTGCGGGTGCTAATAATCACAATGTCCAAGAAATAGCTACCACGACTCACTGGCCAAGTCCCATTATTTTTTTTCGAAGGACAGCGCTCTGAAAGCTTCCTTCAAATCAACGAGTGAATTGGAGAGGAGACTTTGGCCTTTCTGATGGCAGTCAATGAAATGTAATGACCACAATGCGAAAAAAATAGAATAATTAACTTTATACTGAACTGATGCAATTAAATGGCTCGTGCTCTTCTCTAATGTCTTCCGTTTCAATGATTTTGCGGGTATATTTGAAGGGACACTGCTATGACGCAGGAGATAACGTAAAATTTGGTTGGGCCATGTCATTTAGTGTAACCCTCCTTTCTTGGGCAGCTTCTCAGTTTTACTTGGTGCTTTACATAAATGTTTTAGATGTTGTAGCCAATTAGGTAGATGGTATTAGATGCAACTGCACTAATTCGAAAATTGCGCGTATAGGTTTGGTCCAAGGAACAGAGGCCTTTCCTAATGCGCATAGCAATGGAACCGCAGAAAGGGGAATTGAAGTCTTTAAATCTAAGATTGTTGCTTTTGTGGATATCGAATTGACCTGCATACTTCCTTCTTTTGCTGTCAAATATTTAATAGTGTCTTAGTTCATTTGCACTCTGGAGACTCTGACCTTTCTGATGGCAGTCTATGAAACATAATGCCCACAATGCGAACAAAATATAATAATTAACTTTATTCCGAACTGATACTGAGCATACTAATAACAAAAATACTCATTTTTCATGACGTTAACTACTTCCTTTTCAACTTACTAATGTTATAATGTTAACTACGATCAGTTGTATTGTAGTAGCTTCAAATAGGTAACTTTTACATGTCGTTTGCACATAGAAGATTGACCACCTACCACAATTCGTTCATGAGCCCTAACCACACATGTGGGGCCAACACTATGTTTTGGGTAACAGTTGTATTGTAGTAGTTTCAAATAAGTAATTTTTACATGTTGTTTGCACATAGAAGATTGACCACCTACCACAATTCGTTCATGAGCCCTAGCCACACATGTCGGGCCAGGGGTAATTTTGTGACCATATGGTACCTATTTTTTTTTGTAATGAAACAGATCTATGTTTTCATCATTCTCTAAAATAAACTCTGGATAAATGACTTATGGAAGTTCCGAGATAGAGGATTTTCTCGTAGACAATGACCTCATTCCAGTTCTGGTAGTAGTATCATTACACATTAGTAGTATCAGAATAATATTGTTGTTGATATCACATTGTTCCTATATGATATCGGTCAATATTGATCTGCTACGGAAAAAATCTTACCCTCATTGCTCTCCCAACTGTGAATTCATGTTAATGCAATCTACACTGGTTTAGTGTTAATGCATTGGTGATGCTAATGGTGACCTCCTCATTCATGTTGTATTTGAGGATGAGGCTACGTGTAGGCTGTGGGTAACTTTGACCCCAAAAAAAATAAAATAATAATGCACTACTTCGTAGCAAAAAGCACAAAAGAACAACTTGTATGCATTTATGAACATAATTTTAAATGGTTATATGAAGTTGCTTTCCTTTTAGTCATTGTTTCCCAATTGCAAGATCGTTATAAAATATTTACATCAGCATGTGATGGCTATAATGTATGCCAAAGTGCATTGGCTTGGAAGTATATGGCATCTGAGAAAGTGGTTACTCTTTTCATGCTAGATGGAATATGTGGTTTTGTGTAGAGGACCCTTAGGAAGACCATAATATCATATGCTTTCCAACCATCTTTCTACACATTTCCAAAATACTCAAATACAAAATAATTATTAATTAAAATATACAATACATGATACCATTCACTAATTTCATTCGTCAATTTCCAGAATACACTTGTAACGAATTGTCCGATCGCGGGTTTGCTATCATATACTTTCCAACCATCTTTCTACACATTTCCAAAATACTTAAATACAAAATAAATTTTAACTAAAATATACAATACATGATACCATTCACTAATTTCATTCGTCAATTTCCAAAATACACTCGTAATTAATTGTCCGAGCGTGGGTTTGCTAATGGAATAACGAGCTAATCCATTTAAATTGGGTACCCTTTTTAGCTCCTTATCAAATTATGTTTGTGTTCTACGAGCTTGAAAATCGCTTAAACTCTGATGTGCGCTTATTCTGTTTGTGTTCTAAACTCTTTGGTCATGAGTCATGATAAGTGCTCGAGATCAAATGCCATACAACGGTCGCGCTGCGATCGACTCTTGTGTGACGTCCCGCTGGAACGCCCACGCTTTGTATTTCAATGAAAGAAGAGGAAAAATACCCAAAAAAATTGCGTGAAGACATATTTCGGAAATTGGGAAGATCATTAATTAAGAAGCCCTTGAACCGATGGTCCTCGAACTTGCAAGAGCAAGGGAATAACGAACTTGCAAGAGCATGGGAATAGATTGCAGGGATGTTATGCAGGCGAGCAAGATGACCCTAGCTGAGGAAACCCACCCATCATAGATGAAGGTGTGGTTATATCCTAACTCAGAATCCCTATCCCTGACCTTGATGATTTCAGATTCATCACTTTTTGTATTCTTTGAAGTCTCCATCTTCTACAACAACCCAAATCCTGGATCCCACATCAGAGGCGTGTTTTCTGTACCTCATAAAGCCCTAGCCGGCCAACAGGCCAAAAAAAGCCGCAGGAGCCATCGTTTTTATATCCACAATGCACAATCATGTTGGATCTCGCACGGTTCTAAGGGCCTGATTGGTGCGATAGAGCTCTGCTTCAAATCGAAGTTCGAGTTTGGGTTTTAGTTGTGCAATTATTGAGGCGAGGGCTTCCAAAAGCTCTGAGGGTTTGAAAAAACTTGGGATTGTGGAATTGGTACACAGATTTTTGGTGAAGATCACTGCATCTCAGCTTCTGAAGGGAAAATATGGGTCATGGCTGCCAAGCTCAAGGACGAGCAAGGGACTTCGAAATTGAAGGGCGAGGGTTTTGAACCTAGGAATCTAGTATGTATTAGTTTAATTAAGTGTTGTGTCATTGATTGCAATGTTTTCGTTTAGTCAATTCAGCTTTCGCTTCAACATATGTTGTTGGGGCAGGACAACGGGGTCAGGGTTTAACCGCTTCAACATATGTTGTTGGGGCAGGACAATGGGGTCAGGTTTTTTCCAGCTTCTAGTGCTTGCCTGGCATCTCCAAAAACCTACGTTGGGGCAGGACAATGGGGTCGGGGTTTGGTCATATTCTATTGCTTGTATGGCATCTCCAAAAACCTTGAAGATTTCTTGGTAGTATTTATATGGTTGGCCATCTTCTATTGCTTGTCTGGCATCTCCAAAAGCCTTGGGATCCATGCCAATTACTAAATTGGTTGGGGTTTAACCACCATGAGCTATAGTAATGTAAGAGATTTGTGGCTAGAGTTTCACTACCGCCTTTGTGGATTCCTTAATCGGCCCATATCCTTATCCAATCCCACCATGTTGTTTTCCATTTAACAACATCTCTAGGATGAGATTTTTATAACTCTAGGACTAGGATAAGAGTTTTATAACTCTAAGACGAGAGGCAGCCGCTGGGGATTGCGGCGCAGACGAAGGAAAAGGATTACACGGAGCCTGGTTCGGCACCACTGTTGGAACTTGGGGAGGGCGGGTATTGCAGAGTTCATGGCGACTTTCTTGTTTCTTTACATCACGATCCTCATGGTCATGGGTGTCAAGAGGGCCGACAATGTTTGCACTGATTTTGTTGGAATTTAGGGGATTGCATGGGCCTTTGAGGGAATGATCTTCTGTCTTGTCTACTGCACAACAAGAATTTCAGGTGGACACATTAACCCAGTAGGGACCTTTGGGCTGTTCTTGGCTAGGAAGCTATCTCTACCCCAGGTTGTCTTCTACATGATATGCCAGTGCTTGGGAGCCATCTGTGGCGCTGGTGTTGTGAAGGGATTCATGGAAGGCGAGTACCAAACAGACTGTGGAGGTGCAAACTCTGTGGTTCACGGCTACGCTAAGGGAGATGGGTTGGTGGCTGAGATTGTGGGTACCTTCATTCTCGTCTACACCGTTTTCTCTGCTACCGATGCCAAACGAAGCACCAGGGACTCTCACATTCCTCTGGTAGCACCACTTCCAATAGGGTTTGCAGTTTTTCTAGTTCACCTTGCCACAATTCCCATCACTGGAACTGGCATCAACCCTGCCGGAAGCTTGGGAGGTGCCATCATCTACAATAAGTCTCATGTTTGGGATGACCATTCGATTTTTTGGGTTAGTCCTTTCTTCGGTGCTGGCTTGGCAGCTATTCACCACCAGATGATCATTCGTGCCATGCCCTTCAAAACTCGCTCCTAGAAACAGGCCAACCCAACATATTGGAGGGGGGGCTTAAACTTTAGGCTGAGAGTTCTATTAACGCATGTGTATTTTCCTCAGATAACTGGTTTTTACAGGGTGGATGACATCCATATATTGTGTAAGCATGATTTAGGCCAGCGGCAGCCACTGCCAGATTCTGCTCTCGTGGGCTTCAGTGGAGTGTATTATTCCTGTCACTGTAAAATAATGGACCTTTTGGTTATTACTTTTTTCTTTACTAGCAGCAGATTATTATTAAGTAACGAGGACATAAATAGGGGCATAGTAGGTAGCAGAGTAAGATCTCTTAGTTCGATAGCCCGTAGCAGCCCTTTTGGATCGAGATCGAGACCTATAGCAACGCTTGAAATGAGAGCAGTAAATATAACAGCAGGAAAGGAGATTGACCTTGTCGACCTAGAACCACCAGCACTAGGAGTATAGATAAAGGAAGCTAAAACAAGGGTAGCAGGAGTAGGACTGGGTGAAATTAATTCATAACCAAAGGCAGTTCCTTACCAGCATCCGAACAAGCAGATGCACCAGTAACAAGGGTAGTTAGGGCCACAGAGCTAAAGGCAGATCCTTCACCACTCGAAATGGGGGTGCTTCCCTGCATCCTTGAGCAAAATAAGAATGAGATGGATGGAATGATCAAAGGTGTTGCTCATTTTCATGTGGCTGGTGCATACACCAATCTCACGCTTTGGAAGCACTTCAAAGAAAGTATAAGTGGAGAGAGTTTTCAAAAATGGCATGTATGTGGCCATGATTGGTACTCCATTTCCAATCCAGAATCTGGGAAACGATTCTGCCAAAGCCATATTCAATTGCCAGTTACTAACAACCTTCCACTCACCAGAGAATGGAGATATGATCACATCCCTCTCATTCGTCTTTCAGATAACATGGAATGTGGACACCAACAGAGATCGAACTTGGGGCGCTTGTTTGGAAAGTGAGGGTAGTTGTGGTTATGACGCTCTGAAACCCACAACATTTCTTTGCTACTGTTTTGATGGCAGCTCGAATCTAGACAGATGCCCTGGCAATACCACTGGTACATTTCTTGACCGCCTTCTACCTTCTTTATTGCAAACCCCAATGCTTAAATTATTACAATATTGAAAGAGGTATCGAGTATTCTCCCCATTCTGCAACTATTCTTGAACCCAGGGGCATCTGCAGATGTGTTCCCATATGTGTTCTTAAACAATTCCAAAAGGGATGGACAGTCAATCACCCACCCTCATTCTGTCTTAGAGTTGTGTGGTTGTCTCGTCAATCTTGTTTTCTTGTCAATAACAGTTGGCAATGGTAATTGGATGTTGCTAACTACTAATAACAACCTTATTTTTCGTTGGCTTATCATGAAGTGAAGGACTGTAATGACTGAACTTCAATTTCTATGAAAAATTACGAGTTATCACATAATAATGATCAATAATGCTTCAAATGATTCAATTATTCTTTGGTCAATTACTATTCCGGGTTGAAGCATATCCATTTAGAACATTTAGTTTTCACCTCTAGTCAACAAGTTAAATGAAGGGTTTATTCTTCCAATTGAGTTCCAGTTAGCTTCCTAGAGTGATTTTTTAATGGAGTGGTTAGTTTGAAGTTCGAACATTGTACATTTAATGTGGGATTTCTAGGAATGGTTTCCATTTTTTATTGGGTTTACTATATTTTTCATTTGGATGTAGTGGCAGAAACATTTAAAAAAATCACACTTACTATATTAAATCATTATTGCTTTAAATAACTGCTTCCAGCCCTTGTATATGGCTACAAAATCATAGGTACGATTGGAATTTCCCATGTTCAATGTCTCAGTGGAGTTTGCCCTCAGTTAAATTTCTTTGGCACAAATGCTAAAAGAAATAGGATGCATTCACTTCTCAATGTGTCGTGTATTCAAATTTTGTTCTTCCATATATATGTCTTTCTGGTACCACAAATGAATTTTGAAATTTGACATTTTATGGGAAGACTTGTCATCTCAAGAACATCTCTCTTTTCCAACATCAAGGGCATACTGTCAGCTGGATTCAAAGAGGTGTGTTCTAAATGATTTTGAAATCCACTGATGTTTATAGCTTATTGTCTTTCATATCTGCAATTAGTTTATTTCTAAACATGCTGTCCATTTTATATTTTTGTCAAATCATTTAGCATACACCATGGAAAAGTGTTTTGCTTTGAACGTAGGATGCAGAAAACTTGAAAGTTAAGCTTACAGGTGCGTTCAATATCTTGGCTGGTAGCTATAGTGGAGGAATGAAGTGCTACCTTAGTTGGGAAGTAGGCCTTTATGGGGAATCCCAAACTTATCTTCCTTGATGAGGCACTATCTTGTGCTTTACTTCTTCCATTTTAGTTACAGATTATCAGTTTTTGTTTCTAGGAATTTTACTTTACTGATTACTTGAAAACTGTAACTTGAGGCACTATCTTGTGCTTTACTTCTTCCATTTTAGTTACAGATTATCGGTTTTTGTTTCTAGGAATTTTACTTTACTGATTACTTGAAAACTGTAACTTTGTTACAAATATATGTTTTTGGGGCCTTGCTTTCTTTTGATATCATTGCATGTGTCAAATTAACAGCTTCATAAGAGGGGATCCTTTTTAGGCTATGATCCATAAAATATTGAAGTCTCATGTCCTGTGTTTTTGTAATGTCGAGGCCTATATTATATGCTGATGTGTGTAGTTCTTATGAAATTCCATAAGAACCTGTTGGAAATTGCACCCATTTCATTGTATTGTGTCAATTCTAGCTTTAACGTACTGCATGCTTGTTTGATAGCTTTCAACTGAGTGGCAGACAGATGGAAACCCAAGTTATCTTGCATTATGACAGTCTCTCACATGAAACTTGCTCAATTCTTAATGCAACGATGCTTATATGAGGATTAATAGTTTTTACTTTAAGCTCCTCTCAATGATGCACTATTTTCTATTATAGAAGTTGACTATTGAAAATTTTGCCTTGTGATTACATCTCACCTGTCCAATATTTTCTATCTCACCTGTCTAATATTCTCAACAAGTCTTTTCATGTCATTCTTTTGCCTTCACTGTTGTTTCCCTAGTAAGCTCCATTTTTTATAAATTTTTAGCAGTCTTCTTCGTTGTCTTTTCTTTTGACTAGATTTTGTCTCTCTTTTCCAAAAAATTCATGGGGGAGCCCCTCCAAAACAGGCTCCTATCCAAGCCAAATATAACCCATCAAACACAAACAAGCTCATATCCAAGCCAAATATAACCCATCAAACACAAGCAAGCTCCCATCCAAGAAAAATATTGTTAGTGTCAGCCTTTTCAGCTTTCCTTGAGTGATCAAACATGCTCTTACAAGGTGATTTTAAGGTGTCAAGGTCAAATTTTGTCATTTCAATGAGTCTTCAAGAAAAATTTGGTCACTAGGCATTAGGTCTAGGGTTTGCTTTCACTCTTTTCAAATTTGTCCAAATGTCGGTCCATGTCACCATTCAGCTGCGTGTACCATCATTTAGAGGGTTTTCATCATCATGTCAAGTCCCATTGGGTCATTTTACAGCTTGTTCATGCTTCAGTTGTGCCTAGGTAAGGTCCATTTCCCTCTCCTAGGGTTTTGGAGGTAATTTCTCTTGGATGGTCAAATCATTAGAAAAACTTGTATCCTGATGTTCATACACCTTCCCCTATCATTAATGTACCTTATTAAACACTTCCCATCACTGGGATCCCCCAAATTCCTCATTTTTGCACAAACCCTAGTTTCTTGCCACAACTTGGCAATTTTATAGGCTAGGCCTGTGTTTTGCCCTTTTGGACCCCTTCCCCTCACTTAACCTCTGAGATTCCACTTTCCCCTACTTCCTCACATCCCTCCCTACTTCCAAAAATTTTCCCAAGAATTTAGAACCCCCTTATCCCCTTCATTTCGCTTCATTTCGACAAAATCCCTTGTTTCACACATCGGGATAGGTTTCACTCAAATGATGTTTCAGAGCCATAAAAGATTAATTTTTGAAAACTGAGAGAGGTTTTTGTACAAAACATTCCAAGGAAGAAAAACCTCCTTCACATTTTACACAGGTATAATGTTTTTGGAGAAATGTCAAGAATACTGTTGCCTGAGGAGAATTGATGCACCTGCAGGACGTAGTGTTGGGAGATTTGATTTTTGACAGGGTAAATGAACTCCAAATTGAAAAATTCCACTTGTGTTAGAAAGTAGACTCCAACCGATTTCCAACGAGCTATCACACACCCAATTTAAACACCGGGAAGGCCTCTAAAATCTTCCTGCAAAATGCACTATGTAGCGTGCTACGCATAGAAAAGTGCGCGCTACGCATTGGGCCAGAACACAAAAAATTTTGCCATTTCTCTCCAACATCAAATTTGCTTGGTTTTTTCCATGTTTGAACATCAGAAAAGGCCAAGAAACACCAAGGAAGTGAAAAAAATGAGTTTTTAAGCCAAATTGTGTGTTGGGCTGGCGCGCTATGCATTGGGTTGGCGCGCGGCGCGTAGAGCTGAGACTCAAATTTTTTCCATTTGCTTCCAGATTTTTGTATTGGTTTCGCCAATTTTTCTCTAAGTAAGTTCAAGTGACCTTGTAATTGCCATAACTCATGCTTGTTGTTGGTTGTGTGATTGATCATGAGAATTTAAAATGCCAAAAACCAACTCTATCATCTTGTTGAAGAAATGCCTCCTTAAGGTTTTTGAATTGGTGTTTTAAAATAGTTTTGGTGTCACTTCCCACCTTGTTTTTCCATCTTCCATGATCTCATTATTATATTCTATTTTCCTAATCCCCTTACATCCTAAGTGACTTATTCCTAAACCCCTTTTTCCTATCCCCAAGTCACTTCATTCCCTATCATTCCCATTTCCCCATCTCATTTGTAAAGTCCTCAAACCCTAAGTTCCCAGACAATAAAGTGAGTGTCCTTGCACTTTAAATCTCACTTGAGTACATTCCATTGTTCCCATTGCCTTATTTCCCACACTCCCCTCCTACTTAGCATATTTTGGCATTGAGACCAAGACACTAAACTCTTCATATTCACCTCGGGCAACATAGACGAAAAAGGCATTGAGGAGGCATGAAAAGGCATAATCTTGGCTGAAACTTCTTTCAATGAGCATGATACTTGATGATGTACCCTCAGTCCAAATTTCAGCAAATTTGGAGATATTTTTGTCAATTGTGATTTTGTATGCCTTAACACAGATTTTTCCGCCCAACGCGTAGCGCGTCGACGCGCTCGCTTATGATTGGGACACTTGCTGGAGGAAAAATTTATATTTTTGGATTCTTCATGGTAATTTGTGCATGCTCCAGTATGGCCAAAGCATTTTATCAAGTTCTGGATGATCAAAAGGGCAAAAAATACCATGAAAATCACCTTTCTGCCACCTTTTCACCAGCAGGAAGTACTTCTGGGAGAATGACGTTTTGGAGGGTAAAATAAGCTCCAAATTGAAAAATTCCACTTGGGTTGAATAGCCAACATCCAGGGCTTTCAAACGAGCTATCATGAGCTCAATTTGGACTCCGGGAAGTGCCCCAAAAGTAGGCTGAAAGGCGCGCTACGCATAGAGATTTTTGGTCCATTTTTCATCTTCCAGCTCAGGATTTCGGCCATTTGGACCAGTTTTTCTTGTGGGTGTAATTTTTGAGTTATATTGATGTAATTTTATGGTTGGCATGTAACTTGTACTTACTTTTACCTATTCTAGATGATTCATTCCTAAAAAAGTAAAAATCAAGTGAAAGAATCAGTTTCCTTCCTTTTAGAGGCAAGTTGTTTGGCTGCCTATATTCTAGCTCCTTGTTTAGAATTAGTTGAAACTGCTCCTAGAAGGAGGAATTCGACCCCTAGAGGCATGGAAAGGGGTTAGGATGGTCTATATGATGTAATTTCTCAATCATTTTCAGAGGTTGGATAGTTTGGACTCTTGGGAAGATTTTGGCACACTATTGTACATATTTTTCATATTTTGGCTAAGGAAAGATCAGAGGTTTTGCAGCACCTGTTGGGATTCTTGTGGCTTTCAGTTCTTGATGGTGTTTTCTCTCAGTTTATTGTAAGTTCTTTCATGTTTAATGTATGCCATTCCCTTCTTATGCTTCTGAAACTAAATGAATGAGTAAATGAGGTTGAATACATTGTTTCCAGTGCTCTGCCTTTAAATTTGTTTAGTTTTACATGTTTTCGCCTGTTTGGAGAGGATCCATGTTCTCCCTTGCCCTCTTCAGCTCCTTGTCATTCTGATCCATCCATACACCTGATCAAAAGCATCAAGACAACTTCCTACCTCGCCCCAACTCGAATTCTGCAAAGATCTGGCCTTATCCCCGGACCCAAAATTGTTTTTCCCATTTTTTCAACAAAAACCCAAAAAATCAAAATCAAACTTTCCTATCTCTTTACTAGCCTAAAATCAGTACCAATTATAAGTCATCTCAGCCCCTTTGAAGACCTTTGCCAAGATAGACCCGGAGAGAGCCCTCTCCTGTCCTCGTAGGGCTAGCTACGAGGCTGAGCGTGGTTTGATGTAGCCTTGAGTTTTACCTTATTTCAGCCTAAGGTAGATTTGAGCGCTAACATAGTGGCGACCATACTGGGGAGAACATGATTTGCTTGTGGGTGTTATTTGTTTTATAAGCTACAGACGGAGTCTGAAGTCACGCCAGGTAGCCTTCGAACTGCTCTTGCTCTGCGAGTGCATAGTAGATAAATGCTACTTCAGTCGATCTCCGGTCTAGCTTGTAATCGTAACACTTAACTTATAAATTGCCCCAGTACATGTATCGAGTTCAGATCTGATGGTTGATGGTGGACAACGATCAGACATAAGAAGGCTGAAATCTTTCACCTGGTGACTCCAATTCAAAGTAGAGACTCCACTGGAGGATTGACTCTTTCTCTGAGAAAATGGAAGGATCTTACACAAAGTTCAGGTATCTAAAGTGGAATGGTATTCAGGATCTAATCTGCTTTCTTGTAAATTACTTCTTCGCTGGTCTTGAAGCTGTCTTGAAAGTTTTTCAGAGTTTGTTGTATGAGAAAGGTGATCAAAATCTTCACTCGACCTATTCAAAGAGTGTAAATACTGAGTTTCCCTTTGATCCTGGCCTCCTTACTTTTCCCACATCTTATGATGACTCTCTACAGAGTGATGAGCCTAAAGAAAAGAAAACTGATCCCACAGCTCTTGTACATACCCCTACACCTTGTAAAATTCCAGATCGGTACAAACCTCTTGTTTTACCTTCTGTTCTTCATGCTTTTCCTGCAAATTATGATCTATATCTACCAAGATTTGACGGTGAATGTAACAATGTCAATGCTGAGCAACATGTGCAGAATGTTGAGACTTTTCTAGATCTTTTTGAAGTTGATGATGAAGATGTTAGTATCAGACTTTTTGCTCTTTCTTTGCAAGGCCAAGTAAAGAGTTGGTTCAAAGCCCTGCTTGATGCGAGCATCACAGATTTCCAGCAGTTTGTCAAATTTTTCCTTGACAGGTGGATGATTGGACAGAACCCTTTCTTGATTTTAGACGAGTATGCCCAGCTGAAGAGACAATCAGGAGAGACAGTACAACAGTTTTCTGCCAGATTTAATCAAGTATATTTTTCGATACCAGCTGATATAAGACCTTCTCCTAGATCTGCTCTCTTGCACTACCCGGGTGCCTTTGATCCGGAAATGGAGTTTCAGTTGAGAGAAAAGAATATTGCAACGCTTCACGAAATGCAGAACAAGGCAGTAAATGTAGAGGCTCATTTGCTGATCCGGAGGGCAAGGTTGAAGGAAGAAGAAAAGAAGAATGTTTCAGAGCAGCTGACACTTTCAGAGGAAAAGCTTGATCTTTTCGTAAATGCAGTAGAAGAGATGGTGCGGAAAATGACTGCAAAAAATGAAAATGACATTCAAGAACAAGTGGCTGACCCAAAACATTTTGTTTCTTATCCCAGTTGTCATACCGATTGTTTTATAGATCATTGTGAAGAAGAGAGAGCTGTTGATATGACATGTATGCTTGATGATGTGTTGTATACTGATGATTTGCCTCAGTTTGATCAGTATGATGATGATTATGTTCTCCAAACAGAAGCTAATCTTGCAGACGAATCAGCAGCTAGTTTATGCGAGGAGGAAGTTGACTTTCAGCAGCTTGAGTACAGTGATCAACCGATGCATATCAGCTATGACAATGACGAGGAAAGTGCAGCAAATTTTGAAGTAAGTGAAGGATATTTTCTTTTTTGTTTTAATTCATTTCAGTTCATCAGAGACCACTACCATACAATCAGAAATCAAATGTCAACAAGTCTTGATCTGGACCATCTTGAGCGCAATGAAAACCTTGTTCAAGATTTCTCATATTCAGATTTGCAGCCCTCAAAAGCCATTGATTTTCAAGTTGCAGATGAGGACATGGAAGCTGGCACATGTGATCAAATGATACAAGGTGACTCTGTACCATTTTGTTTTGAATCATTTCAGTTTTTGAGAGAAAAACTGCATAGTAAATCTTCAAATGAGCAGCCTGTAGCATTAGATTTGAAGCCACCAAACACAATGGAAGGTCAGATTACAGATGAAGGCGTGGAAGATGAAATACATGATTTGATGATGCAGGAAAATTCTATACCTTTTTGTTTCGAAGCATTTCAGTTTATAAGGCAGAATCTTTGTAATATATCTACAGGAAAAGATGAAAAGCCAGTAGGATGTCAGGCAGTTTCAAGGGATACAGTGCAACAGTCTTCTCAAGTTTTTGATGATCCTATTGCTCGTGTGTTGGATGATGTTTGCAGTAAAATTTGTCCTTCATTAGCTAACCATGTGCCGAAAAAGAATGTTGATGATAATCTTATTCAAAGGTCGCCTTCATTCTCTTGTTTCACAGATTTTTCATTACAAAGCCCTCATCAAGGTTTGCAGTCATATGAGGAGATTGATGAAGGATACTTTTGTTCTGTTTGTAATCAGCAACAGTGTTTGGTTATTCACAAAATTCAGGATCCTTTTGGCAGCTTGCTGCAATCACCAAAGAAAGACAGTATAGAGGTGAGGAAAATTTTGAGATTAAGGTATGGAGATTATCTGGATCAAAGCAGTGATGTGTTAATGGAAATCAGTAGCTATGTGTATGAATATCCTTTCGCAGTATTCTTGAAGTCATCCAGTCAATTCATGCTTTGCAAGTTTATCAGCAGTCCACTTGGTTCAAAGTTTCCATGGGAGTTGCCTTTCAGTAGTTATTTCTTGTTGTTCATAAGCCAACACTTGTGGAGAATTAAGATAGTAGCCAACATGCTTACATGGTTGCATTGGCTATTCCATTTCACTTGATCATGTGATGAAAAGAACAATTAGAGTAGGTTGTATTGAATAAGCTCTACTTTGAGCATATTTCCAATTTGTCAGTTGTGTTTAAGTATCAAGTCAGTTTTTAGTTGAGTGAGAGTCATTTTGTGTCATCAATTCATCAGTTTTCTGTCATGCATTTCAGCTTGAGTTTTTTACTCCATTGCCCAATGGATGGAGGCACTGTCTGCTCTCCCAAAGATCTGTAGTTCATGGCACCTCCAAGGAGCTACCATCCCCATTGGAGCCAATGTTAGTGTCAGCCTTTTCAGCTTTCCTTCAGTGATCAAACATGCTCTTACAAGGTGATTTTAAGGTTTCAAGGTCAAATTTTGTCATTTCAATGAGTCTTCAAGCAAAATTTGGTCACTAGGCATTAGGTCTAGGGTTTGTTTTCACTCTTTTCAAATTTGTCCAAATGTCGGTCCATGTCACCATTCAGCTGAGTGTACCATCATTCAGAGGGTTGTCATCATCATGTCAAGTTCCATTGGGTCATTTTACAGCTTGTTCATGCTTCAGTTGTGCCTAGGTAAGGTCCATTTCCCTCTCCTAGGGTTTTGGAGGTAATTTCTCTTGGATGGTCAAATCATTAGAAAAACTTGTATCCTGATGTTCATACACCTTCCCCTATTATTAATGTACCTCATTAAACACTTCCCATCACTGAGATCCCCCAAATTCCTCATTTTTGCACAAACCCTAGTTTCTTGCCATAACTTGGCAATTTTCTAGGCTAGGCCTGTGTTTTGCCCTTTTGGACCCCTTCCCCTCACTTAATCTCTGATATTCCACTTTCCCCTGCTTCCTAACATCCCTCCCTACTTCCAAAAATTTCCCCAAGAATTTAGAACCCCCTTATCCCCTTCATTTCTCTTCATTTCGACAAAATCCCTTGTTTCACACATCGGGATAGGTTTCACTCAAATGATGTTTCAGAGCAATAAAACATGAATTTTGGAAAACTGAGAGAGGTTTTTGTACAAAAAATGCCAGGGAAGAAAAACCTCCTTCACGTTTTACACAGGTATAATGGTTTTGGAGAAATGTCAAGAATACCGTTGCCTCAGGAGAATTGATGCACCTACAGGAAGTAGTGTTGGGAGATTTGATTTTTGATAGGGTAAATGAACTCCAAATTTAAAAATTCCACTTGTGTTGGAAATTAGACTCCAACATATTTCCAACGAGCTATCACACACCCAATTTGGACACCGGGAGGGCCTCCAAAATCCTTCTGTAAAATGCACTATGTAGCGTGCTACGCATAGAAAAGTGCGCGCTACGCATTGGGCCAGAACACAAAAAAATTTGCCATTTCTCTCCAACATCAAATTTGCTTGGTTTTTTCCATGTTTGAACATCATCAAAGGCCAAGAAACACCAAGGAAGTGAAAAAAATGAGTTTTGAAGCCAAATTGTGAGTTGGGCTGGCGCGCTACGCGTTGGGCTGTCACGCTACGCGTTGGGTTGGCGCGCGGTGCATAGAGCTGAGACTCAAATTTTTTCCATTTGCTTCCAGATTTTTGTATTGGTTTCACCAATTTTTCTCTAATTAATTTCAAGTGACCTTGTAATTTCCATAACTCATGCTTGTTGTTGGTTGTGTGATTGATCATGAGAATTTAAAATGCCAAAAACCAACTCTATCATCTTGTTGAAGAAATGCCTCTTTAAAGTTTTTGAATTGGTGTTTTAAAATAGTTTTGGTGTCACTTCCCAACTTGTTTTTCCATCTTCCATGATCTCATTATTATATTCTATTTTCCTAATCCCCTTACATCCTAAGTGAATTATTCCTAAACCCCTTTTTCCTATCCCCAAGTCACTTCATTCCTTATCATTCCCATTTCCCCATCTCATTTGTAAAGTCCTCAAACCCTAAGTTCCCAAAAAATAAAGTGAGTGTCCTTGCACTTTAAATCTCACTTGAGTACAGTCCATTGTTCCCATTTCCTTATTTCCCACACTCCCCTCCTACTTAGCATATTTTGGCATTGAGACCAAGACACTAAACTCTTCATATTCACCTCGGGCAACATAGACGAAGAATGCATTGAGGAGGCATGAAAAGGAATAATATTGGCCAAAACTTCTTTCAATGAGCATGATACTTGATGATGTACCCTTAATCCAAATTTCAGCAAATTTGGAGAAAATTTTGTCAATTGTGATTTTTTATGCCTTAACACAGATTTTTCCGCCCAACGCGTAGCGCGTTGACGCGCTCGCTTATGATTGGGACACTTGCTGGAGGAAAAATTTATATTTTTGGATTTTTCATGGTAATTTATGCATGCTCCAGTATGGCCAAATAATTTCATCAAGTTCTAGATGATCAAAAGGGCAAAAAATACCATGAAAATCACCTTTCTGCCACCTTTTGCACCAACAGGAAGGACTTCTGGGAGAATGAAGTTTTGGAGGGGAAAATGAGCTCCAAATTGAAAAATTCAACTTGAGTTGGATATCCAACATCCAGGGCTTTCCAACGAGCTATCATGAGCTCAATTTGGACTCTGGGAAGTGCCCCAAAAGTAGGCTGAAAGGCGCGCTACGCATAGAGATTTTTTGTCCATTTTTCATCTTCCAGCTCAGGATTTCGGCCATTTGGACCAGTTTTGCTTGTGAGTGTAATTTTTGAGTTATCTTGATGTAATTTTATGGTTGGCATGTAAATTTGACTTACTTTTACCTATTCTAGATGATTCACTCCTAAAAAAGTAAAAATCAAGTGAAAGAATCAGTTTCCTTCCTTTTAGAGGCAAGTTGTTTGGCTGCCTATATTCTAGCTCCTTGTTTAGAATTAGTTGAAACTGCTCTTAGAAGGAGGAATTTGACCCCTAGAGGCATGGAAAGGGGTTAGGATGGTCTATATGATGTAATTTCTCAAACATTTTCAGGGGTTGGATAGGTTGGACTCTTAGGAAAACTTTGGCACACTATTGTACATATTTTTCATATTTTGGCTAAGGAAAGATCAGAGGTTTTGCAGCACCTGTTGGGATTCTTGTGGCTTTTAGTTCTTGATGGTGTTTTCTCTCAGTTTATTTTAAGTTCTTTCATGTTTAATGTATGCCATTCCCTTCTTATGCTTCTGAAACTAAATGAATGAGTAAATGAGGTTGAATCCATTGTTTCCAGTGCTCTGCCTTTAAATTTGTTTAGTTTTACATGTTTTCGCCTGTGTAATATTCTTAATTAACACCGCTAATTGGAATATTTGATTTTTGTATAGTTTTGCCGCCTATAGTTAATTAATAAGTAAAAGTGAGAAAAGGGGGGCTAACTCACTTAAATAAAATAAAGTGTTTCCCTAGTAGATGCAATGTTATAACTTAAGGGGGAGCCTTGGGGGTCCACACCACGTATGAGAGGAGGCTCACGTAGCCTCTAGAAGCTTCTGCGCAGGCCCATGAGGAGCATGTGGGAGAGAGAGGGACCACATAGGGTTTTGAGGAGGGCCAACGTTATAAAAGGAGGGAGAGCTATCTCATTTGGGCATTATTGATATTGTTGATGATATTGAGCTAGACTTCTATCTACTTGAGCACGCTGGTTGTTTAGTCGGTCTGCAGCACTGTTTAGTGCGACTGAGTGTCTCTGGTCGGAGATCTCACCCTTGGCCTCGGGGGACTTCGAGTGCCTGCTCGGGCAAGGTTTTTCTTCAGTCTTTAGTAGGAGATTTGCAGGTGTTTTGTTGGGAGTTTTGTTGAGGAGCTGAGCTTCATTGGGTGACTGCGTAGTCCTTGGAGGGAGGACGCAGTTTGAGTTGGAGCTGTTCAGTGGTAGAGATTTCTGCAGGAGATTCAGGCCTATTCCGGTGTGGAGGTTCAGCGTTTATCATTTGGTGAGTTTCTTGAGGAGTTGTGGCCCCATTTCAGTCTATTTCAGTTGGTGTCTGTGCAGTTCTTGGAGGGATAGCGTTTTTCTAGGGGGAGGGTTTCTGGGGGTGATTTTCGGAGGTGGTCCGTTTTGTATATGGTTTCTGGGTTTTGTCCGAGGTGGTGAGTTTAGGTGGTCTGCCGATTTTCAGCTCATTCCGGCAAGGGGATCAGCCCCTAGCTTCAGTTCATTCCAGCAACAGTAGTTTACGGCAGTTTCTTCCAGCAGCTGGGATGCAGTTTCTTGTAGCAGCCATTTCCTATTTTTTTTGAGAGGGTTCTTCACTTGCCTTGAGCAAGGATAGGTGCATTTATTCTGATTATCCATTATATCTCATTATATCCTCAGATTAATAAAATGGCTTAGCATTTCCGGCATTTTTATGTGTAATTGTTTTATGTTCTATTTTCGGCATTTCCTATATTGTCGTATGCTTGTATTGCTGTCTATTTCCCATTGGGGATATTACAGTGGTATCAGAGCATAGTTCTGGCTCAGCCTGTGGTCTATGACATCGGGAAAGAGATCATACAAAGGTTTGCTGGAATTTTGGAGAGCAATAGCAGTTGCAGTACCAAAAACAAAATTGGAAAAAGGGCCAAAATATAAAGGGTCAAATTTTGAAGGTTGGAATTAGAAGAAACGTTTTCTAGGTTTTTCTGGGTTTTGGGGCAAGGGTCACCTTCCCAAATTCCTGGAATTTTCTGAGTAGTTTTCAGTGGGTAAATCGAAGGTCGAAGTTAAGCAGCAGTATGGTTTTGTAGCAGCCGTGCAGTTTCTGAGGAGCCTATAGACACATAGCAGAAAGAGCCGATGGCAGGTGATGATGATGAGAGGAGATTTATAGAGGCGCTCCTCCAACACATGCAGGATGTGTCACAGAGACTCACTACGCTGGAGGTTAGGCAGTGGGAAACCCCAAGGGGTTTTCAGATTGGTGAGGGATTAGGCACATCCCACCATTTTCCGGAGCATGATGCCACTCAGCATATGGCATCACATACACCCACACGTCCTACCATGCCCACTTTTTTGGATGAAGACATAGGGGCAGCAGCACAGCGAGAGCCGGAGCCGGGCCACATTGGTGACTATTTTGCATAGTACCAGGCATACGGGCAGGAGTTCATGGAGGCTCTCTCGTTCAGAGACTTTGTCCAGCTCCAGCGGGACAGTAGACCCCGCAATCATCACCGGGGGCACCGGCATCATCATGATGGAGACTACCACCGCAAAGCGGACAGATTCCATCTACCGACATTTGACGGGTCATCCAGGCGATCAGAAAAATCTTGGGTGGACAAGTTGGATACCTCTTTCCAGCTTGACCGAGTATCGGAGAGGGAAACCATTAAAATGGTTACCTCGCACTTGGAGGATGAGGGAACATAGGGTTGCAGGGAGTCCGAGGTTACACCTAGTGTGACACAGGATTCACCCTCATTGGAGACCTCCTCAGCCGTGTCGGTTGATGTGGTAGTGGAGAAGGTAGAGCCTACCCCAGTAGAGCCATCCATTGAGGTGATGACCGGAGTCGCGTCCAAGTCTTCGGGTGGTAGCAGCACACAGATGGGTGCAGTGTCAGGAGATGTATCCACCTTCGATGAGGCACTAGTAGGTACAGAGGTATTGGATGATGGTCGCAGACAACGGTATCATCGGCTTCGGACGGACCTTCGAGCTTTGAGAGAGAAGGCCACGTCAGTACGGGAGGCCATTTTGTTGCAGGACCAGGAGCTGGAGGGTATGAGAGTGACTTGTGCCAAGTCGGCGGCCAAGTTGGTCCGCATTGGGGAACGACTAGATTCCTTGATGGTACAATTAGAGGGCACGTTGGAGCATCAGATCAATCCCCTTCAGGCATGCATGGATGGGACTAGCAGTGTTGTTGGGTCATCTCTTCCCGTTGGAGAGAGAGAGGCAGAGCCACCTAGTCAGATCTCATATGTTGACTTGGATAGCGGTATGAGACGATCAGAGTTGCACAGGGTACAGCCTCCACATGTTGAGGTTGGATGGCGAGAGATTTTGAGTTGGTACTCGGTGGAGCGGGCTATGGAGATAGTGATGGATCCGAGTGTAGCTCAGCAGGATTTTCTATGCATGGGGAATACAGGAACCCCAGATTGGCATTGGGATCCAGGTGGGATCACCTACCGTTTCCCAGGCAGGTCGGCTGACTATGTCTTGGAGAGTACAGTTGGCCTAGTAGTAGAGCATGTGCAGTTTCGGTCAGCTCCAGTGGCCAACCAGTTTATGGGCAGATTCCCTAGGTTGTTTTGGTATGACACTCGTACACGGGATCACAGGGTGGTCAACATACCTTGGCAAGAGTTTGTCGGAGGGAGTGGCATTGGCAGGCCACCAGATGGTGCCTTGTATGGGGCCAAGGATTCTTCGCCTTTGTGTGGAGCACAGAGGACGCAGCGGAGCCGAGCAGTGGTGGTAACACTACTGACCCATAGGGAGATTCACTTCTCGGACCCCTCGAGGAGGATTTGCAGTGATGATCCATTTGTCGGCGGGTATAGTGATGCGATGGTGGACATGACGATACCGATTGGTGGTAGTCCGATATGTAGAGGCACAACTCTAGGACATCACATCCATGGATGTGTGGGAGCCTCTAGCAGTGATCAGTCGACTACTGGTAGACATGGAGCTACATGGTGGTGTACCGTAGTGTGTGGGACCGCATTGTGGAGTAGGAGTGCCCTACATCACATTGAGAGCACGCGGGGAGTGACAGATTCCTGGATACAGTCAGGGCACGAGACGGTACAGGGTGGTACAGCAGTAGCATGGGGTATCCAGCAGTATTCAGGGGTATGCCTTAGTGTGCAGTGGCATGTTGAGGAGTACATGGATGACCGGTGGCTTGCGAGGGCATACGGCGCGGCACAGCAAGGTCTTAGAGTATTACATCCAGGGAGACTCACAGACAGGGACACTGGGCTTACCTTTGGGGGTATTTCACCCAGGATCGATGAGGAGACAAAGGAGCGATACTTGATGGTATCTGTGGGGACTCACACATCCGACACTCTTCTACATCACTCATGGGCACAACTGATTTTGTTGTTGTCCTCGGGCACTTTGGGCATGAGCAGCAGGGTCCGTGAGGCACACCCAAGATATTTGGATGGCCCTCAACACACTAGGCGAGAGACTTCTCAGCAGTGGCACTGGGTCAGTACGCTAGTTGACAGCCACAGTTTAGGGGATGAGATAATCCTCTGCAGTGGTGGCACATTAGTCATTGCTGAGCCTACGCTTGGGGAGCGGGTCATGAGGGAGACATACATCATTCTTCCCTCAGTGCATGTTGAGATCATGCATGAGTAGAGGATACTGGGTTCCGTAGAGATAGCATTCCAGCATGCGTCTGGACTCCAGACATTGTATCGACACTTCATCGAGAGGGTGGATGGCATATTCAATGCAGATGAGGTGGCGGAGGTAAAACAGGAGGGCATTCCTTCTATATGCCAGGGTGAGGACTCTCTTTCATATGAGTCCATAGGATCAGTTGAGGTTGCTTCTGTGGAGCAAGAGCAGTCATGCAGGTATGATGACAATAGATTGCAGCCGTATTACAGTGTGCAGGGTGAGCAGTCAGGGGATTGTATAGGAGATACTCTGGGTGATGAGTCACTTGTGACGCTTCAGCTAGAGCAGCACATGATGGAGCCTGAGTCAGCAGAGGAGGATACTAGGGACATCAGGCATGACATTTCCTTGGGTGAGGTCCAGATGGGTGCCCACATTGAGCCTATGATGGATATGTGGCTAGCATTGGGGTCATCCTTTGAGGTGGAGCAGTCAGATGCACAGACACCGAGTACCATGACAGCAGCTACAGATCCATATCCTCTGGAGATGTTGGAGGTAGATGTGACAGTTTGGCAGTGGGAGATGATTACGGGTTGGCGGCAACCTTCCAGGCATGTTCCACATGCAGTTGTTGTTGCTACATCAGATGCTTCCTCCCAGATGGACTGGCGGGAGATCATGAGTTGGTACCCTCTTGATGGTACGGTATTCTTCGTAGGGAGCACAGTGGAGTAGGGGCCCTTGGACATAGTAGATGTTACAGATCCCAGTCGGTAGGAGGGCACCAGTTGTCGTTACTTCAGGACTCCTTCCCAATTTTAGGAGAGCAGGATCAGCATGGGATTGAGTCATGACTTGGATCGGAGAGAGGTGATGAGTTGGTATGCAGTTGGAGGGGTAACATATGCAGCTACAGGTACAACGCAGCAGGAGCCCAGGAGCATTAAGGCTTATTGGTGGTCTTCACCTCTTAGAGCAATAGTCATAGCCAGGGGCAGTGCACAGTCCGAGCCGTGGGACTTGGGCGATTATTGGCCATGGTGGCGATGGGATCCGGGGGGATTATTGGTTGACTGGTACTGTGAGAGGCCAGTTTGGGATCCTGGCATTGAGATATCCCTTCGTATCAGGGTGATGTAGGAGACACGGAGGTTTCAGTGGGACCCAGGCACATTTTGCAGTATCGGTGGGGAGCATCAGCTAGAGAGTAGGCTTGTTCAAGCGTTGTTTGAGGACAAGCAATTTTTGCCGGATGAGGATGCCACTTGGGAGAGCGAGCAGATTTTACAGCATCCATCACTTCAGTTGCTTGAGGACAAGCAACATTTTGCCGGGAGAGACTGTAATATTCCTAATTAGCACCGCTAATTGGAATATTTGATTTTTGTATAGTTTTGCCGCCTATAGTTAATTAATAAATAAAAGTGAGAAAAGGGGGGCTAACTCACTTAAATAAAATAAAGTGTTTCCCTAGTAGATGCAACGTTATAACTTAAGGGGGAGCTTTGGGGGTCCACACCACGTATGAGAGGAGGCTCACGTAGCCTCTAGAAGCTTCTGCGCAGGCCCATGAGGAGCACGTGGGAGAGAGAGGGACCACGTAGGGTTTTGAGGAGGGCCAGCGTTATAAAAGGAGGGAGAGCTATCTCATTTGGGCATTATTGATATTTTTGATGATATTGAGCTAGACTTCTGTCTACTTGAGCACGCTGGCTGTTTAGTCGGTCTGCAGCACTGTTTAGTGCGACTGAGTGTCTCCGGTCGGAGATCTCACCCTTGGCCCCGGGGGACTTCGAGTGCCTGCTCGGGCAAGGTTTTTCTTCAGTCTTTAACAGGAGATTTGCAGGTGTTTTGTTGGGAGTTTTGCTGAGGAGCTGAGCTTCATTGGGTGACTGCGCAGTCCTTGGAGGGAGGACGCAGTTTGAGTTGGAGCTGTTCAGTGGTAGAGATTTCTGCAGGAGATTCAGGCCTATTCCAGTGTGGAGGTTCAACGTTTATCATTTGGTGAGTTTCCTGAGGAGTTGTGGCCCCATTTCAGTCTATTTCAGTTGGTGTCTATGCAGTTCTTGGAGGGATAGCGTTTTTCTAGGAGAAGGGTTTCTGGGGGTGATTTTTGGAGGTGGTCCGTTTTGTATATGGTTTCTGGGTTTTGTCTGGGATGGTGATTTCAGGTGGTCTGCCGATTTTCAGCTCATTCCGGCAAGCGGATCAGCCCCTAGCTTCAGTTCATTCCAGCAGCAGCAGTTTACGGCAGTTTCTTCCAGCAGCTGGGATGCAGTTTCTTGTAGCAGCCATTTCCTGTTTTTTCTGAGAGGGTTCTTCACTTGCCTTGAGCAAGGATAGGTGCATTTATTCTGATTATCCATTATATCCTCAGATTAATAAAATGGCTTAGCATTTCCGACATTTTTATGTGTAATTGCTTTATGTTCTATTTTCGGCATTTCCTATATTGTCGTATGCTTGTATTGCTGTCTATTTCCCGTTGGGGATATTACAGCCTGTTTGGAGAGGATCCATGTTCTCCCTTGCCCTCTTCAGCTCCTTGTCGTTCTGATCCATCCATACACCTGATCAAAAGCATCAAGACTACTTCCTACCTCGCCCCAACTCGAATTCTGCAAAGATCTGGCCTTATCCCCAGACCCAAAACTGTTTTTCCCATTTTTTCAACAAAAACCCAAAAAATCAAAATCAAACTTTCCTATCTCTTTACTAGCCTAAAATCAGTACCAATTATAAGTCATCTCAGCCCCTTTGAAGACCTTTTGCCGAGATAGACCCAGAGAGAGCCCTCTCCTGTCCTCGTAGGGCTAGCTACGAGGCTGAGCGTGGTTTGATGTTGCCTTGAGTTTTACCTTATTCCAGCCTAAGGTAGATTTGAGCACTAACAAATATAACCCATCAAACACAAGCAAGATTCCCTCCAAATAGAGCACGATACCTAGGTTAAAGAATAGCAAGGACAAGTCTCTAGAAATTCTCTAAGAAAACCCTTCCTCAACCAGTCATAACATGTTTTATGTATCATTTATTTTCTCCTTTCTTCGGATTTATTATCCAAGATTGATGTGTGTTACCCACCAAAAGTGGGTGAGCCCTAGGAGAAACTTGTCTCCTATTCATCTCTTCCAACCGGTAGCTAGCAGCCCTTGAGAGCCACCAGTGACTGGTGATGATGTCTTATTCATATCTTTGCCACCTGCATTAGTGGTATGATTCGTCTTCCATTTGCCATGCACATGTGTTGGAAGGTGGGATTTTGATAAAAAATTTCTTTATTCATTTTGCAATTGGGTGCATATATTTGTTTGTATTTGAGTTTATTTATGAGTTGAGTGATAAAAATCTGACATATTGTAGATACTATAATGCATTTTTACTCATTCAGAAATACTAATTTAGCCTCCCTATTCCTCATGCCTTCCAGGCCCACATCTTTGTTTTCTACAGTGGTACATCTATCTCACTCTACATTCATCTACATTTCTATCGCCATGTCTTTGCACTCTTTTGGTGCAAATGCTAGTATATTTTCTTTCTTTCTTTCTATATTTAGAAGGTTTCTCTTACTTTCCTTCTACATAAATAAAGGCACATTTCTAAGAGCATGTAATAATAATAATGATAATAACAACTACCACTAAGATACATAAATATTCACCTTTGTGACTATTGAATGCATGTAAGTATATCATGACACATTGACAAGGCATTATATCATATTTCAGAAAATGAAAATTATGGAAATAGCGAGAACGAAGAAAATAACAGATGGGGTTTCTAGATTGGGGTCGCTTGACTAGGCCAACAATTCTTATTGCCTCTATGATGGCGGAGGACTTTAGTTCCCGGTCCTTCTCTCAGCTTATCGCAGGACCATAGATCGAAACCCCGCAGGGCCAAGAACAAAACCTGAAGCCCTCATCACCTGCGGGCTTTAATGGAAGCAGCAGCATGAGCGGTAAGTATTATTATCCTTTTAGTATTTCAGGTGGTTTGCGGCTAGATTGGTGTCGACGAGAGGTTTTGGGCAGGCCATAAACTGCCTATTAGGATTGGTGGCAGAAATTTTACAGAGAGATTGGCTACCCAAGGGGGATTCAATGCACCTAGATTGAATACAGATCGATTTAAGTGCTTGCTGTCTGTTTCTTCACCTGGTGGGGTGAGATCTCCTTATTTGACCATCCCCCTGGTCTCAGCCCTACTACCTTACTGGATTCCCCTATTTTGCTCTCTAAATCTCAGGTATGAAAAAATCAGGTTAAGCGATGTTTTTTTGAATACTCACAATGATTACCCTTTCTTCATTTGTTATGTCAAGCTTTATGAGCTTGTTTAAATGCAAACCCTTGCTTTCCATGGATGCTAACATAAGGGCTTGAGTAACATTAGCTCGATATTGAAAGATGCCTAAATGCAATTCTTGCACTGTATCTGTTGATTCAAACTCTGCCATTTGGAACACCCTATTTACATTGTTTGGTTCAATGATTGCTTGACTTTATCAATACATTTATAATGGAACTGTATCTTTCAATTCTGGCTCACCCCATATTTTTTCTATGTTTTTGGTTTTTGTACAACTCATGCTGGGATAGTCCTAATTTTCTGCATTTTTATAAACCTGTCTGATTCAGAGGATAGAATTATAAATGAGGTTGTCTCCTATGGCTAACCAGAGTATGATTACCCTCGTCGATCTATTCAAGCTTTAGAGGGAAGTCTTAAGGATGTACTGTTTGTTTTTTTCCAGTCAACAAGTGTATGACTTGGAAGGTGGGGGGAAGAGGAAAAAGGGTTTATTTCCATTACCATTCTCCAAACCAACGAATACTGGGGGGAATCTCCCAGCCATGCTAGAAATTCAATCCCTGTCTCCCATTCCTGTAACTTGGGTATAACAGAGGTTGAGCAAAGTGAATAATAAAAATAAAGAGATATGCAGGATTACCATCCTTCCATCTCAGTGTATACTACTGGTTTATTTTTAAGTGTGTTTCACATTTGTACTTAACAATATAACTAATTAAAGGTGCATATGCCATAAACCATAATTTATTATAACCTGTTGTCTCCAACACTATTTCGTGTCTATATAATTTATATAGTAGCTTTATTATGTGGTTTGCATATGATTTTATGTTTTACATTTCGTTTAAGTTCAGTTGCAATGTAAATACAAATCCTTGCAACCAAAATTACCATAAAGGACAATTGAAGCTTAACAGGGAAAGGTCAATGCCACATATCAGAGGTCATATATATTTAGTATGGTTGTTGTCACTAAGTAAAGGGATTGCAACTGCCTAACCTTGGTACTAAGTAGGCCCAGCATGTTTCTCTCATTATAAGTGGTTGGATGGCAGTTGCATTCAGCATTGTCATACTAAGCATTAAAAGCCTATGTTACAAGATCCACTTGTGGAGGATCCAGGATCAACATTTCCATAGGTTCAGATCCACATGGGATACATTTCAGTTTGGAAGCAATGGAGGTTCTGCTCAAGATCAATTTGTAGCTTGTCTGAAATGTCATGCCATCACATCCTCTAAAAAAAATTACATAAACAAATGAAAACATAAAAGATTTATTTTTTTATTTTTTTATTGAATGTAAAAAGGAATGGAAACCTAAACCCCAAACTTTTGCAAATAAAAAGGCCCCCTCCCCATCCTGAAACACACAAATCTGAGTTTTTCATATAACTCTGTATTTCTAAATTAATCCTTATTCGAACTTGCTTGTTCTTCAAGATATCTTTCCCAAGCGACATCCACATCATCCAAGCATACTAAGAGACTAACACATCATCCATACAACCCCTCCAAGTCATCAAAAGTACCCAAATTTTTTGTCACATGTGCTGTAGGTGCAAATTAGTCCTCAATATAAGACACATCAGCTTATAAAGTGACAACTAGAACAATGCTAAAGGATATTCTGCATGGCATGCATAGGAGGTGTCCAATTGTCCACAAAAAGACCCAAAACTGCCTCGGGAGGTGTGATCAGTGCCTCAAACAACCTGAACTTCCTTTGGAAATGTGAAAGTGACAAAAGATCAGAATTCAACCAACCTATCAAGTAAGACTACTATATGTCACCAATCTACCATGTTCATCAGAAAACAAGTGATAATGCAAAAATTTTACTATGGGTATCCCTGCTAAAAAAAGGGGTAATAGGGTCTAAACTTGTTTCCTTATGTCTAAGGAGAATGAGCTCTTAGCAAGTCAGAACAAGAGAGAAGAAGTTTGAAATGTTGAACCATTATTTTCTGATGAAGAAACCTTTACTCTGCCTTTTAAGCAGCTGCTGATTATGAAACCCTACTGTAGGATAAATAGAAACTCTTCCTAAGCCTACTCCTGCTGAGATTCATACCTGATGAAGTAGGATTTTGATAAAAAATGATGACATTATTTACTGTCATCTATTTCGGTCTTATTTCTATTTCAATCTTTTTCTGTTCAGAGGGATTTTCACGCCTACGATTGTGAATGACCCTTATGTAAGAATTCTTGAAAGTGATGCATTGTAGGTTGTAGCTGTCTCTTATTTGGAGAATTTTACCCATTCTAGGTTGGGTGTTTCCATTATTCTATTGGTTAATGATAGATACCCTTGTATACTCAACCGACATATTCATTCTCCTACCCCATGCCTTGTAAATCTGTTGATTTACACTTTAGGGTTATTCGAATTAATTGCCATCTGAACATAAATATTTATAGAATTTGAAAGGATTCTCACTTTTTAGTCTGGAATCTGGATAGTGCAATATGTGTAATCTATGAAATTATTTGATGTTTCAAAGTTGAAAAACATAATTTACATAAACATGTGTTTTCAATACCATTCCGAGCTGAAGAGATCTCAAGTGTCTTCTCTCCCAAAAGGAGTCAGAAATGTGTAATCTCCAATTGACTGGTTTAATCAATGTACATCATTTTTAGAGTATGGTTTAATTCATGTATAGTTTTGGAGTAATTAATTTCAAGGGTATTCTTCATTTTTAATGTTTATTGCATTTTCCTTTCTTATGCAATCAGTTGTCTCTTTGATCTTCAATGTCTAGTTTCTAATTTCAACTTATATAATCTTTGTTTACGTAATGTATATACATCAATTGCCATAGATATTCAGTCAAGGATTTGGGGTTTTTCCTTTTCTTTGCATTTCGTCAGAGTCACAGAATTCAGAACTTGTATTGTATATTCAGTTCCCTGGCATTTAAGGTGCTCAAGTAGGAGAACAGTTAGACTGAGTTTTTTTTATGCAAAAGTTTGTTTTCATTGCGGGTTCACCTCGTTTTAGATATATCTTTGACATTGTATTACATTATATAAGGGATCTATCTTGTTCTAAATTGTTGTCCTCTATTTCTGATTTCTCCAGTGGTGGATATTTCTCCAAATTGTGTATCCTTTGCATTGTGGAAGCACAACTTTGACATGCTCTATTTCCTATGAGACAGGTGTGCTTTGTAGTTTTACAGTGCAAGAGGTAGCAGGTGAACATTTGTAGTCAATATAACTAGAGGACTAAGAGGTGGAGGAGACAGTTGGCAGACCGGATCATCTACCATGGATCTGTGTTTTTCTACTTCAGTATACACTAGTGACTATTTTGTAGCAGTCATCACCTGTACATAATCTTTCAGTTTAAAGTTAGAAATATGGGGAGCTGGAATGGTTCACTTATATATGGGATTAGAATTTAATCTCTCACTTCCAATGTGCTGTGGTTAGAAGCTACAACTCCATTATTACTATACTTGCACATCTATAATTTGGTAATGAAATTTTAGTTCTCATTGATGCCAAAATTTTGCTTATGTGTGTAAGAGTTTCATCCATGTTACTTGAGTTCCAGAATCTGGTCTTTTGAGACGTGATTTTGCTGCGCCACTCGTAATAACCCCAAGTAAGGACCCTGTTCAGTATACACTGTTTTCTAGCATTCAAACCTATACATAATCTATAAGTTTATAATTAGAAATAGGGGAAGCTAAAATGGTTTGCTTTGATTTTTTTTATTTTTTATTTTAAATAAACAGTAATTTTAAATTGTTTTTTATTATTCATAGTGGAAGAAGCGAATGAGGAGGCTCAAAAGGAAACACAGGAAGATGAAACAGAGATCTAAGTAACTTAACATGGGTGAATTTTTTCAGTTTTGGATAGTGGTGTGCTTTCTAGCTTGTGGTGAGGTGTAGAATTCAATTTTTTGCATGTTGAGAAGTCTGCTTGGATATTCATATTCATTTTCATTATAGGGGAAACACATGGAAACACGTGCCCTACATACATGTTAGAGGTTGTTTCTTGATATCTGCCACTATAGGATTATAATTTTTGGCTACAGTTGAAATGTTACAATGTATAACACTTTGTCAAGTTTTGTTATTTTGTGTTATCATATTTTCAATTCAATGGAAAACACTTTTTCAGTTTTTGTGTTATCATATTTTGAATTCAGCTCTTCTTAGAGGTATTAAATATGATTTTCAAAGGTTTTTTGGATAGTTGAAAATTTGCAGATTGGGTTATGCAACCCACTCAGTTGGGCAGATTATTTGGGCGAGAAACTCTCATCTATGAAGATAACACCACTAAGGTGATCTTAGAGAGCTAGGGGCCATGGGACACAATATCAAGTGTAACTCTTCTTGAAGCAAAAATAGAAAAAAACCTTGTGTCAGGGTGTAGGGGCTTGGAGAGTGCCACCATGTGGCTCCTGGACTTCTTAATCCAGCACCTAAAAATGGCTTGGCAGGATCTGGTGGATGGAACAATGAGGAGTTTGTGTTTTCTGAACATGTCACAATCACCATATTGCTCAATCGACATAAATATCCATTGTAATGTCATTAGGAGTAGTTCATTACCTTGTGCAAGGTTTTTGGTACAAACTTTTGTGGCGCTTTTTGGTGGAACCACTCTCATATTTAGAAGATGAAACACTTTTATGGATGATAACCATGTTCTAATGATCAAATGGCCTGCGTTTGGTTCAAAGAGAAAGATTTTTTTTAATTGTGTTATGAGAAGTTATATGTTAGAATTTGTTCTAATTGCTAAGTTATCAACAACTAGGGTGATACACAACAATCATCTGATATGTATAAGTGAGCAAGGCGTTTTTTTCTAGGAAGCCAAATGTGTATTAGTGGGGATTCTAGTTTTGTACCTTCAAAAGTTTACATTGAAGGAGTGGTCAAAGAAATTAGTAATGGTGAATGAGGAGAGTGGCCAATCTGTCTTGAATGAGTTGACGATGTAGTCATGGCTTGTTGTGTACATCATATGTGTCATCAGTGCCTACTAGCAAGCTAGTGTAGCTCTTTGGGTGGTTGTTGTATTGCTTGTGCTTATTCTAGTTAATTTTCTTTGTATGCATTGATTAATTTGTTTGTAGATTATTGTTTATTATTAGCTTTTTGTGCAAGTCAAGGTACAAGGGTGTCACAGTGAGCTAACTCTATTGAGTTATTTTTTTTTATTAAGTTAAAAATAAGGGCTTACATGGTTATATATTTTACAAGGATTATGCCATTATGTGTTAGAAATTTTTTTAAAAATCAATGCCTATTATACAATTTCAATCACTGCCATAACTCTTCACATAATTCTTTAAAGGGTGCTAGCTCAATGGAAGAGCGCCTGCCATGCAGGAGGTTGGTGGTTCGATTCCACTGTACCCTAACATGAATTATTCAATAATATTGTAGATTTTTTAGATTAAATATTTTTACATTGATTTCTTTTAATGGTAGATATTTTTCTGGATACATTGTTTTATATTGTCTCTATAGAGACAATAATGCTCGCGTAATATATTGTCTTTATAGAGACAATTTTTTAAGACAATAATTTGGGACACCCACTTAAAGATAATATTTAAGACAATACAAAAGTTTATTTTTGTCTCAAGTTAAGACAATTTACCCAAAAATTGTCTTAAAACCCCCTTTTGTGTTGTAGTGCAACTATTGTCTCTAGAGAGACAAAAATGAAATTGTCTCTGGAGAGACAATAATGAAATTGTCTTTGGAGAGACAAAAATGCTTGTGTTATATATTGTCTTTATAGAGACAATATTTTAAGACAATTTAATTTTAAGATGATTTAATTTGAGACACCCGCTTAAAGACAATATTTAAGACAATACACAAGTTTTCTTTTGTCTCAAATTAAGACAATTTGCCCAAAAATTGTCTTAAATATATTGTCTTAAAACCCCCCTTTATGTTGTATGGATATATATATATATATATATATATATATATATATATATATATATATATATATATATATATATATATATATATATATATATATATATATATATATATATAAACTAATTCAATGGTACTTTAGCAGGGCTTTTACCAAATTTTGCATGTCATCCACTGTCATGGTTTTTCTCCCTTTTAGTCATGAGCAGTCTAAAATCTGATTTAGTGCTCTATTATAAAGACTTTAAAACTGAGACCATGTCTTTTCCAGAGAATTTTCTCTAGATTCAGATTCAAAAAAAAAATATGATGATATTGTTATGCATGGCATTTTTTGATAACATTTGTTGATATTTTCTTTTAGCTCACTAGTTGAGTTCAGAGGGGTAAACTTGGATTGCTCTAGTTAGCGTATATATTGCCCTTGGCCTTTGCATTTAAAGATCCAATGATGTACTCAATACAACCTCCTATTGACATTTTAGGGAGTTGGTTTGAGGTAGTGCGGTTGGTAGTGATGTTGGGATTGGCATTTCCAGAAATGTAGAAGTGAATTTTTATGTGTTATATGTATAGATTGATGAATAGATATTCAAAAAATACATATAATATGTTAAATTAGTTGCAAAAAAATATTAAATCCTAAATTTCTGCTACTTCCTTTTTGGATGAATATTACATTCAGGTAGGAAGCTAAAAAATATTACCATAGGAAAAGTGATTAGAATAAGAATTGTGCTAAAAAATGATCCATGTTATTAATGATGTCCAGTGCTTTGTATTGCTTTATATGGTTAATAAATTTGAGCGGAACCACCTTCTAGCGATTAATATTAACATGAGAAAATCACTTGAATTGAGTCACTAGGAATAGAGGTTGAAAAGGGACATTGCTTTGTATGGTTAATAATTCTGGGTGGCACCACTTTCTAGTGACCAATATTGACATTAGAAGAACAACAAAAATGGGTAACAAAGATGAGAGGTTATGATTTTGAAATCGTTTACAAAAAAGAGAAGAAAAATGTTGTTGCAGATGCACTCTCAAGAAAGGATGAGGATATGGAAGCACTGCTTTGTGCCATTTCTACTATCCAACCAGATTGTATAACCAAAATAAGGGATGAATGAAAGAATGGTGAAGAAGTGTGGATACTCATTCAAAATTTACAGCAAGATCCCAGTATATCTGATACATTTAGTTGGAAAAATGATTCATTATTGTACAAAGATCGCTTATATATTTGTAAGAATTCCCAACTTAAACAAAATATTATGTTGGAGTTGCACACCTCTCCCTCAGGAGGGCACTCAGGATTTTTAAAAACGTACCACAGGTTCAAGAAGGATTTTTTTTGGGATGACCTTAAATTTGATATTCAAAAGTTTGTGGCAAAATGTTTGGATTTCCAACAAAATAAATTTGAGACAATTAAGACCCCGGGTCTGTTACAACCTTTATCCATATCAAGTCAACATTGGGAGGAAGTTTCAATGGATTTTATCACAGGTTTACCCAACTTCGAAGGAAACAATGTCATCATGGTGATAGTTGATAACCTTATCAAGTATGCACAATTTTGTTCATTATCTCATCCATTTAAAGTGAGCACAATTTCTATTGAATTTATGGAAACAATTCAAAAGCTACATGGAAACCCAAAGATTATTGTAAGCGACAAAGATCCCATTTTTATAGGAAATTTTTGGACAAAATTATTTTCTTGCATGGGTACTTAATTAGCTCATCGTATCATTGTCAATCTGATAAGAAAACTGAGATAGTGAATAAATGTTTGGAAGGATATCTTCATTGCTTTGTATTTGATAAACAAACACAATGGGTCAAGTGGTTACCTCTCATTGAATGGTCATATAACACTTCCTTCCATACTGTAGCAAAAATGACCCTATTTATGGCACTTTATGGATATCATCCACCTTCCATCACACCATCTTTAAGAGAAAATTCTAATGTTCAAGCAGTGGAAGTTAACATTGAGCATCAGTAACAAGTTCTCCAACTTTTAAAGGATAACCTCACTTTGGCACAAAATCAAATGAAACAACAGGAATATCAACATCGCAACAAAATAAGTTTTGATGTAGAAGACTCGGTATTTTTACGGCTACAACCATATAAACAAATGTACCTCAAGCAAGCTAAGAAAGATAATAAATTATCACCAAAGTACTATGGTCCTTACAAGGTGTGGCAAAATATTGCTACTATGGCATACAAATTGGAGCTTCGTGCATCTTCCCGAGTGCACCCAGTTTTCCATGTTTCATGCTTAATGAAGGTTATAGGTGACAGACTTCCAGTTCAAACAATATTGCCAGAACTTGATGAGGAAGGAAATATCATATTGGAACCTAAAGAAGCCACAGAAACAAGAACTAGACAGCTATGAAATCGATCAATTTCATAGTATCTCATCAAGTGGAAGAACTTACCCACTGAATATTTTACATGAGAGGATGAGAACTTTATACAGAAGCATCTAGAACTACTCAAGCGTTGAGGACAACATGCTTTTGAAGGAGATGGGCATATTAGGTCCCTATAATACTAGTGTATCTCCTTATTGTTATTATTAGTGTATCCCCCTTATTGTTATTTTTGTGTCCATGTAGTGCCCATATTGCTTTTATTGTGCCCCGTAGAAGCCCACTATTGTTATTTTTGTGCCATTACATTATTATTGTTATGTTGACTTTGATTATATGGTGACCCCTTAGACTCGTATATATAGAAATTAGGTTTTTTCATTTGAATCATCCAAGAATTATTCATTTATGTAATGTAAAGTAGGTTTCCCCCTCGAAGAGGCTCATTTATAAGTCGTTGATCTATATTTTCTTCTATTTTGTGAACTGGTTGCATAACATTTTCCAACCTTCTCATCCAATAATCAAAAGGAACCAAGTCAATATATTTCCTTTCACCACAGCGGTCCACAAATTTTTCTTTGTTAATATTCCCTATCCATATTTTGTTGCAAGGGAAGATGTAAAAAAGGGAGATTCTTAATTCCCCACCCTCTCCATGCCTTAGGTAGGGCTATATTATCCCATGAAATCCATGGAAGGATTGCCTCCTCCTTCGAACCCATCCATAAAAAATGATCACACAAGTGCTTGATATGAGAAAATGTTCCTTTTCGGAGCCAAGTGAGAGCTATCTGGTAAACTAGAATAGGAGTTAAAACCAATTTGATTAAAACCAATCTACTAGTCCTCAACAACCACTTGAAACTACATTGATTAATTCATTTTTCAACATTGGCTAGTAGCCATTTCTAATCATATTTTCTATATTTATCAGGTTTGAGAGGGAAACCCAGATATTTGAAGCTATCCATCATAGAATTTTCTTCAAAGGGGAGGACAAAGAGCACACATTTTATTTCTGTTGATTTTGATAGCATCGAGAAGTGGTCTAAGTCTCATTTTTTATAGAGAGGCTTGGAAAATAGTTATCCAGAGAACCCATAAATCATTTGTGGAAATTCCACTCAGATATGACTTTATTAAAATAATTAATTATTTTAATGGAGACCTTAAGTTTGAACTTAGTGACATTAAATTATTAAAGGGTATCAACATAACAGAGTGTGAATCTTCTAGAAAATGAAGATCAAGGGATATTTTAATATGAGCCATTGATTAACAATATAAGCTTGACCGTCGATTCATCAGCGAGAAGACTATAATAAGAGACTTGAGGGCCATTTGGAAATCAAGTCAGGGACATTCTTAGTACCCGAAGGAAATTGATTCTGAAGCAAGAGAATTCAATTTCAATGGGTGAGTTTGTAGAGGCAGGGGTGCAGAAGCAGAAAGGAGGAGGGAGGATTCAATTATCAGATAAGTATAAGTTAGAAGGATGAAGGGAAGGGTGAGCTGACACATAGCAATATCCCCTCCACGTAGAGTTACACAATCCAGGGAGAGACTGCGCAGAGCTCTCATGATGGGTGATGCAGAGAGTGAAGGAGTTCATCCCGAGGGTCTAAAATTCTTCTGGAGGTTCCAAAAAATTACACCAGGTGTATGCTAATTTTTCTCTACTCATCAGGCTCTTGTAAATGCACTTTCAATTTTTGAAGATAAATACAAAACCCTCATCTACTGCACCAGTTTTCCCACATTGTGTTTTTCCAAGGACAATTGTCCAAAAAATAACTGTGTTCATATGGTTGTTTTTATTGTGCTACTTGTGTAATTTTTATGTTCTTATTCTCTTGATGAAAGTGAATATCTACAAATGTTTTTATCTCAGAATTTACTAAAGAATCTGTAAATAACTTATCTAATAAGTAGGAGAAATAAGCTGAGTATTGCAGTAATAATTTTCAGGCTTGAAAATTTCACATGGTATCAAAGCAAAGGGCTAAAGAAATAAAGGGAGGATCTTCCATGGACCAGAGATCCATCATCTGGAAGGGTTCATGCAGTCAAAGGGACTCACGCAGTCCTCTAGAGCATGCATAAATGCAGAGGGAACATGACATAAAAGTGTTGAAATCTAGACTAGGGGAGGATCTTACTTGGTATATTGATAGTGGAGCATCTGCTCATATGATGCGGGTTCGAGAATTTTTTTCGATCTACCAAGAAGAACAGATGAATTTCCAGATTAATATAGGAAATAAGGCAAAATGTCCCCCCATTAGGGGAGGTACCATAACATTTAAGACTGAATATGGAAGCAAAATTGGAGCGAAGAATGTTCTGCTTGTACCAGGGTTAGGGATGAATTTACTCTGAGTGTCTCAGCTACAGAACAAGGCTTATGACGTATACTTTATTATAGATAAGGTGTATGTAAAACACCCTAGTTGGAGCAAAAAGGCACAAATTGGAGTAAGGAGTCACAAGCTATACAAACTCCAACTTGAATCTCCGGTGGCCCTGATTGGAAGTATAGACGACAATGATCTGAATGAGTTATGGCACATAAGTATGGGGAATCTACATCATGGAGCCTTGGGAATTCTCAAAACTATTGTCATAGGGGCTTCTGAACTCAACACAAAGAAAAACAAAGTTTGCAAGGGGTGCGTATGAGGGAAGTATGCTAAGGCAACGTTTCCAAGAAACAATAGTAGAGCCAAGGGTGTATTGGATTTTTAATACACTCGGAAATTTACGGTCCAATTTCCATAACCGCTCTCAGTGGAGCAAAGTATTTTTCTACCTTCATTGATTATCATTCCAGAAAAAATTGAATCTACTTTATGAAAACCAAAGATGAATTATTTGATCGATTTGATCGATTCAAATAATTCGAAGCCTTAGTGGAAAACTCTACAAGAAAATCCATCAAGAATTTGCGGTGAGATAATCGTGGAGAATATATTGATAAGGAATTCACAAGTTTCTATGCAAGGGAAGGCATCAAGAGAGAGTGGACAGCTCCAAACAATCCAGAGAAAAATGGAGTTGCAGAATAGAAGAATCAAACCATAATAGAAGCTGCAAGGGCAATGATGTAAGACCAAGATATGCCCAAATTATTATGGGCAGACACCTGCAATACAACATTATACATCCAGAACATAGTTCCCCATAGAGCCTTTGGGAAGGTGACTCCCGAGAGTGTGTTCACAGGCAGCAAGGAAGAGGTGAGCCACATCAAGATATTCGACAGCATGGTGTACTGCCATGCTCCAGATGAAAAGAGGAAGAATTTGGATCAAAATGAAGAAAAGGGTTTTCTTATGGGCTATAGTGAGAATGTGAAAGCATATCGCATCTATATTCCAGAGAACAGGAAAATCATGGTAATAAGGGATTTAAAATTCATGGAGGAGAGAGACTTCAGTAAATCTTGGGAAATGGCCACAGATATGCAGATTAAGGAAGATGCACTAGTACAACCTGAACAACCTACAAAGGATGGGTCAAGTTCCTCTCCAAGGCACAAGGATTCTGAGGAAACTTCCTTCGAAGAAGAACAAGAAGGAGAGCAGGTGAGACCACTCACCACTGATGGGAGGTTGAGCAAAGAACTTCAAAAAATTATTAAGGATGCAAAAGAACTTGTTGGAGCCCCTATAGAAGGAAATAGGATAAGGAAGTAGCCAGATAGATATTAGTCACTGGTAGCTTAGGTTGGTGAACCGTCCACCTTTCGGTAATCAGCTCAACATCAAGTGTGGGTGGATGACATGGTGGAGGAGTATAGCTCCATCATGACAAATGATGTCTGGGAACACACTTTGATCAAGCAACATATGACATATTTATATCACAAGAAAAATATCTCAAGAAAATCCTGAAGAAGTATGGGATGGAAGACTGCAAAACTATGAGCACTCCAATGGTGACTGAATGTAACCTCAGTTCTCATGATGATTCTCCCATGGTAAACCAATTTGAGTATAGATCTATAATTAGAAGTTTGCTTTATCTAACTGGGACTAGACCATACATTATGCATGCAGTTGGGATTGTTGGACGATTCCAAGCTAATCCGAAGGAGTCACGCCTTCAGGCTGTAAAAAAATATTCAAATATCTACAAGGGACTCAAGACTTTGGTCTATGGTATCCAAAGAATTTTGATCTTACTCTTCATGCTTACACAAATGCAGACTCAACTGGAAATGTTGATGATTGAAAATGCACTAGTGGTGGTGCATTCTATACGGGGCCCCGATTAGTATCTTGGTTTAGCAAGAAACAGATTTCCATTGCCTTATCTACAGGAGAAGAAGAATATATGGCTGCCGCATCATGTTGCACATAACTTCTTTGGATGATGCAGACATTACAAGATATTCCAATTAAATGTTCTCCTCCCATCTCCATCTTATGTGACAATACAAGCGCCATCAATATCTCGAAAAGTCCCGTTATGCATTCCAAGACCAATAACATTCCTATCAAGTATAACTTCTTACGAGAACAAGTGCCCGAGAAAAAGGTTAAATTGGAGTATGTTCCCTCCAAAGAACAAGTTGGAGACATATTTACTAAACCTCTTCCCAGGGAAAAATTTGAATATCTCAGACATAAGCTAAGAGTTGTCTCTGCCTCACTTATTAAATCTGCTTGATTTCAAAAGATTAAATTTGGTACGCATAGTTCATGAAGGCAAGTCGCGTATATATGCGAGGTTCTATGGATAAATTCATGTATGGTTTTTGCTGACATAAAATCTATGGTTCAGCTTTCATAACACAGTTTCCATCATCAACCTGCTCATGGAGTACTATATCTCTACTTGCAAACACTTTGTGAGTAGAAGGATTAAACAATTTATATGCTTTAAACTCTGTAAAGTACCCAACAAAAATGCATTTAATGGCATTTGAAACCAGTTTCTTCCTATACTGTTTTGGAACATGAGAAAAATCTTTCGAGCCAAAACTCTTAAATGATTAAATACAGGCTTAAAGCCTAATAAAGCTTCGAATGGAGTTTTAAGATCAAGGCTTTTTGTTGGAACCCTATTCTTTAAATACACTGCAGTATTTATTGCTTATGCCCAAAAACCATTAGATAGTTTCTTACCTTTTAACATGTTGTGTGCACACTCCATAAGTGTTTTGTTCTTCCTCTCTGCAACCTCGTTCTGTTGAGGAGTATGGGGTACTGTGAACTACTGAACTATCCCATGGTCCTCGCATTATTTGATGAAGCCACTCTGCTTGTATTCTCCCCCTTGATCTGAGCAGAGAATTTTAACCATGCCCCTGAATTCTTTAAAGTATTCAAAAGTATGACTCTTCTATCTTAGAAAATATACCCAGGTAAATCTTGTGCAATCATCAAAAATAATAAAAAATAATATGGGCCTCCTAATGACTTTGTCTACATTAGGCCACATAAATCAATGTGCACAAGCTCTAATATCTCCCTCTTCTTTCTATCCGAACTTGAGGGAAAATCATCTCTATGCATTCCCAATGGCACATCCTTCACAATCAACATGATTTTTTTTTAAATAGGGAGACCACTGACCATGCCTTGTTTCTTAAGTAGTAGTAGGTCATGAAATTTGATATGCCCGAATCTTTGATGCCACAAATTCTTTGTTGTCATAACTTTTAAAGTCAAGGCTTGGTGTGGTGCACTTCTTACATTCAACTTGTAGAGACCTCCAACTCAAATACCTGATGCAATTAGCTTCATATGGTCTAAGAGATCTTTAATAACACAATAAAACTTTTAAAAAAACTACTTTAAAATTTTGATCTTATCATAGATCAAATTCTTTTAAATTCCTGATACTTACAACACATTTTGAATATGCCTAATATTACCATAAGATAATACCACAAAAATAATTAAATAGTAACATAATGATTTATTTAATTATATAATTTTTATAATTATTTATTATTTAAAATATATTTTTAAATATATACTTAAATTTAACATTTAAACTTTTATTTTAACATTTTAATTATATAAATTAAATCATTCACACTTCAACTTGCAATAAAAAAAAATGAGATCTATATAAAATTTGTGATAAATTGGAAAAAGAATTAAAACAGACAACCAAAACGTAAAACAATTAAAGAGAACCATAACGTTTTCCACAACAATCATCATGTTAAAATAACATAAGATGAGATGGAGCCGTTAACCTTCTAAACGCTAATTGCTATCGAACACCTCACCGGATCTTCTCCTTCTTGGCGTTCGAGAAGGAAGGGAAGAATGGACAGCTGAGATTTCCGCCGAACGCCACGCCCAATTCTCGGGGGTTGCCACTGCCCACCTCATCTATCCGGTAACCATTTGGATAACTCTCCGGTTTATACTCGCCGTATCTCAATTTATGGACCTTCGCAGGTTCCTCCTCTTCGGCACCTTCGTTCACTGAAATCCTTTCTGTCGACCACCTCCGCGGCCTCGGCGGTAGAAACCATTTCACAAAACTGCCAACGCAGAGCAGCAGGACGACCTCCACCATCCAGATCAGCCAATACGGCTGACGGGGATAACCCATGGCATCCAAAGGCCTGTCCTCAAACAAGCAATATACGATGCGTCTGCCTACCGGACGGAGGCAGGCGGGCACAGTCGACAGCAGGAGATCCAACGTGGCATCGCCGACCTCCCTGTTGGAATCGGAATACACCATTTTCTTGGCTTCGTATTGCCGGCTGAAAATCTCCACTCCCTCCACCGTGTCGGGAATATCTCGGATGCCCATTCGTGTGCCGATGTCGCGCCACACCACGAAGTTCGCCATCGTTTCTTTTTCCGTCCATTCCCGGTAACCGAACCTGCAAACGGAAAAACGAAGATTCCTTTACATTTCTCTGAAAAGCAGTTAAATGCACCGGAAAAGAGAGTGAGCGAACGTACTTGGAGGCAAATCGCTTGGGCTCCAAGATGAAGGTGGATAGCGTGTAGAGAAAATCTTGGTTAGAGATGTTGTAGCGGCCGTGAATAAAGTTGAGGCGGCGGAGTGCAACGGATCCCCTGGAACTGTCAACGTGATTGAGGAGCATTTCCTGTAATAGAATGTCAGTGTCGTCGTATCGCTTGTTGACGGCTGCTGGTGAGAACTGGTGAGTGGCAGCCAACAGTTTCGATATGGAGGGAATGACAAAGGTCTTGAAAAGGGCAAATTCGAGAGCCTTCTTGCTAAGAAGAGGGAACTCCACGTAAAGTGTGAGCTTCGACAGAGCCACGGCGTCGCGGACGGGATCCATTGATGAAATTTGACGCAAGCGTCTGTGCCGGAGGAGATTGCACACGCCTACCCACAAGAAGAGCAAGGCCAAGGCCAGGAGGAGAATCATGGCCGAAGAATGTGTTTCTATGAAAGGCTTATTTTGCAGATCTTCACGGCCTCCTCCTGGATTTATCTTGGCAGTGGGAGTGCCCAATACCAGAATGTGTGCCACTACGCTTTGGCAATTATTTAGCCACGTATAAAGTCAGGTTGAATTTATTATTCCTCACCCACATTTTCATAGTTATCCATCGAGATTACATTATAGAACAGAACGAAAATATCCTTTCGCAGTCACTAAAACCCTGAAGTTATTGATAATTAAAACTACCTAGTCTCTAATATCTATATTTAAAAGTTCAAATGCTCAAATCCCCGCCTTTATTTCTAAATTCACGTAATTTTCAAGGCCTAACAAAGCAGCAGAAACGTCCCCACCAGTGATGGCGTAAAGGTGGTGTCATATCAGGTTCCCGGTTCTTACGACATGTCTACTTTTCTCATCCAAAGTTTAGTCTTGAAAATTATGGATAAGAATTATTAAACTTTAATATTTTGGGTGTTTTAGAGGTTTTTTTATAATGTTGAAACCATTTTCACTATCGAAATTATGATTCAAACACTATTACTTTAAGATTTCTTAAATTTTTTTGACCATCAAAACAATTCCTTGGCTGAACGTTACAGTATCTAATCTTACATCAAATTTACCGATTTTTCTATTTTAAAGTGTATCAATTTCTAAATGAAATGAACCTAGTTACCTTTAACTTAACTTTTGAAAAGTTTTTAAATTTAATTTTTTGAGAAATTTATTGAAATCAAAGTTTAGTGAGTAAATTTTGCATAATAAAAATACTTTAGTGATTTTTCAAAATGCTAAATACATGTGTAGTAAAAACACTCATCCAAACCAACTTCTAATTTGAATATTCACGTGAACCCTGACATCTAGAAGCAATTCAATGAAGTTTCGTGTTCCCTGATATTTACACCCATTACTGAAAAAGTGTAGCCATATAACGTTTCGTAACCTTTGTTCAACTGTTGCGTAGGGGATATATCAAAACTAATAACTACATTATTGGTGCTTATGTGGTTGGTGCTCACACTAACAGCGTAAACAGAAACTGATTGAACATGATTACAAACTGGCCAATGTTGTGCAATGAAGGGAGTGGATCGACCTGTGGGGACTACAAGTTTTTGAAAGCTAGGTGTTCATGATTTTCGATTTGTGGCCTATTTTTGCAGTGCTATATTGCCGGGAGTCCTTTTAATGCGTCTGAAAGGATGCTCTGTAATACAGATACTTAATTTAGTTGATCAATTTCGTTGGTTTTCTCTTTCTTTTTAAGTTTTTTCCTTTGTACTAATATAACAAAATGTGAAGCAGTGTTTTGATATAAGGGTTTAATATGATGTTAAACTGTGTACTATAAAATTGCTATTTTTGTTAGCCATAACCGTTGTTATGTTGCCTATATAGCTTTTGCTAGATTTTATATTTATATATATATATATATATATAAACTAATTCAATGGTACTTTAGCAGGGCCTTTACATATTATGATAAGAGCAAGTTTTGCATTTTGTCATTTTTAGTCATGAGCCGTCTAAAAACTGCTTTAGTGCTTTGTTATAAACACTTTAAAACCGAGATCATGTCTTTTCCAGAGAATTTTCTCTAGATTAGATTCAACATAAAAAATAATGGTGCTGTTATGCATGCCATTATTTGATAACATTTACTGATATTTTCATTTAGCTCATAAGTTGAGTTCAGAGGGGTAAGCTTGGATTGCTCCACTTAGGGTATATATTGATATCCCTCCATTTAGGGTATATATTGATATCCCTTGGCCTTTGCATTTAAAGATCCAATGACGTACTAAGTACAACATCTTATTGACATTTTAGGGACTTGGTTTGACGTAGTGTTGTTGGGACTGGAATTTCCAGAAATGTAGAAGTGAATCTTTATGTGTTATATATATAGATTGATGAATAGATATTCAAAAAATACATATAATATGTTAAATTAGTTGCAAAAAAAATTAAATCCTAAATTTATGGTACTGCCTTTTTAGACGAATATTACATTGGTAGGAAGCTAGAAAATGTTATTGATGATCTCCACTGCTTTGTATTGCTTTATATGGTTAATAACTTTGAGCGGCACAACCTTCTAGTGATTAATATTGACATGAGTAAATCACTTGAATTGAGTCACTAGGAATAGAGGTTGAAAAGGGACATTGCTTTGTATGGTTAATAATTTTGGGCAGCACCACCTTCTAGTGACCAATATTGACATTAGAAGAACAACAAAAATGGGTAACAAAGATGAGAGGTTATGACTTTGAAATTGTCTACAAAAAAGAGAAGAAAAATGTTGTTGCAAATGCACTCTCAAGAAAGGATGAGGATATGGAAGCATTTCTTTGTGCTATTTCTATTATCCAACCAGATTGTATAACCAAAGTAAGGGATGAATGGAAGAATGGCGAAGAAGTGTGGACACTCATTCAAAATTTACAGCAAGATCCCAGTATATCTGATACATTTAGTTGGAAAAATGATTTATTATGGTACAAAGATCACTTATATATTTGTAAGAATTCCCAACTTAAACAAAATATTATGTTGGAATTGCACGTCTCTCCCTTAGGAGGGCACTCAGGATTTTTAAAAACATACCACAGGGTTAAGAAGGATTTTTTTGGGATGACCTTAAATTTGATATTCAAAAGTTTGTGGCGGAATGTTTGGATTTCCAACAAAATAAAGTGGAGACAATTAAGACCCCGAGCCCGTTACAAACGTTATCCATATCAAGTCAATGTTGGGAGGAAGTTTCAATGGATTTTATCACAGGTTTACCCAAGTTCGAAGGAAACAATGTCATCATGGTGATAGTTGATAAACTTACCAAGTATGCACAATGTTGTTCATTATCTCATGCAATTAAAGTGAGCACAATTTCTACTGCATTTATGGAAACAATTCAAAAGCTACATGGAAACCCAAAGATTATTGTAAGTGACAAAGATCCCATTTTTACAGGAAATATTTGGACAGAATTATTTTCTTGCATGGGTACTTAATTAGCTCATCGTATCATCCTCAATCTGACGGGAAAACTGAGATAGTGAATAAATGTTTGGAAGGATATCTTCAATGCTTTGTATTTTATAAACAAACACAATGGTTCAAGTGGTTACCTCTCGTTGAATGGTCGTATAACACTTCCTTCCATACTGTAGCAAAAATGACCCAATTTATGGCACTTTACGGATATCATCTACCTTCCATCACACCATCTTTAAGAGAAAATTCTAATGTTCAAGAAGTGGAAGTTCACATCGAGCATCAGTAACAAGTTCTCCAACTCTTAAAGATAACCTCACTTTGGCACAAAATCGAATGAAACAACAGGAATATCAACATCGCAACAAAAGAAGTTTTGATGTAGACAACTCGATATTTTTATGACTACAACCATATAAACAAATGTACCTCAAGCAAGCTAAGAAGGATAATAAATTATCACCAAAGTACTATGGTCCTTACAAGGTGTGGAAAAATATTGCTACTATGACATACAAATTGGAGCTTTGTGCATCTTCCCAAGTGCACCCAGTTTTCCAGGTTTCATGCTTAAAGAAGGTTATAGGTGACAGACTTCTAGTTCAAACAATATTGCCAGAACTTGATGAGGAAGGAAATATCATATTGGAACCTAATGCAGCCACAGAAACAAGAATTAGATAGCTACAAAATCAATCAATTTCATAGAATCTCATCAAGTGGGAGAACTTACCCACTGAATATTTTACATGGGAGGATGAGAACTTTATATAGAAGCATCTAGAACTACTTAAGCGTTGAGGACAACATGCTTTTGAAGGAGATGGGCATATTAGGTCTCTATAATACTAGTGTATCCCCTTATTGTTATTATTAGTGTATCCCCCTTATTGTTATTGTTGTGCCCTTGTAGTGTCCATATTTCTTTTATTGTGCCCCATAGAAGCCCACTATTGTTATTTTTGTGTCATTACATTATTATTGTTATGTTGACTTTGATTATATGGTGACCCCTTAGACTCCTATATATTGAAAGGAGGTTTTCTCATTTGAATCATGCAAGAATTATTCATTTATGTAATGTAAAGGAGCTTTCCCCCTCGAAGAGGCTCATTTATAAGTCGTTGATCTATATTATCTTCTATTTTGTGAACTGGTTGCATAACATTTTCCAACCTTCTCATTCAATAATAAAAAAGAACCGGGTCAATATATTTCCTTTCACCATAGTGGTCCACAAATTTTCCTTTGTTAATATGCCCTACCCATATTTTGTTGTAAGGGAAGATGCAAAAAAGGGAGATTCTTAATTCCCCACCCTCTCCATGCCTTAGGTAGGGCTATCTTATCCCATGAAATCCATGGAAGGATTGCCTCCTCCTTCAAAGCCATCCATAAAAAATGATCACACAAGTCCCTAATATGAGAAAATTTTCATTTTCGGAGCCAAGTGAGAGCTATCTGGTAAACTAGAATAGGATTTAAAACCGATTTGATTAAAACCAAACTGATATTCCTCAAAAACCACTTGAAACTGCATTGATCAATTCATTTTTTAACATTGGCCAGTAGCCATTTCTAATCATGTTTTCTATATTTATCAGGTTTGAGAGGGAAACCCAGATATTTGAAGCTATCCATCATAGAATTTTCTTCAAAGGGGAGGACAAAGAGCACACAATTTATTTCTGTTGATTTTTATAGCATCGGGAAGTGGTCTAAGTCTCATTTTTTGTAGAGAGGCTTGGAAAATAGTTATCCAAAGAACCCATAAATCGTTTGTGGAAATTTCACTCGGATATGACTTTATTAAAATAATTAATTATTTTAATGCAGAACTTAAGTTTAGACTTAGGGAAATTAAATAATTATAGGGTATCAATATAGCAGAGAGTGAATCTTCTAGAAAATGAAGATCAAGTGATATTTTAATATGAGCCATTGATTAACAATATAAGCTTGACCGTTGATTCATCAACGAGAATAATATAATAAGAGACTTGAGGGCCATTTGGAAACCAAGTCGGGGACATTCTTAGTACCCGACGGAAATTGATTATGAGGTAAGAGAATTCGATTTCAATGGGCGAGTTTGTAGAGGCAGGGGTGCAGAAGCAGAAAGGAGGGGGGGAGGATTTATTTATCGGAGAAGTATAATTTAGAAGGATGAAGGGAAGGGTGAGCTCACAGGCAGCAAGATCCCCTCCACGCAGAGTTACATAGTCCAGGGAGAGACTGCGAAGAGCTCTCATGATGGGTGACGGAGAGAGTGAAGGAGTTCACTCTGAGGGTCTAAAATTCTTCTGGAGGTTTAAGAAAATTCAGCCAGGTGTATGCTAATTTTTCTCTACTCATCAAACTCTTGTAAATGTACTTTCCATTTCTGAAGATAAATACAAAACCCTCATCTACTGCACTAGTTTTCCCACATTAGGTTTTTCCAGGGACAATTGTCCAAAAAATAATTGTGTTCATATGGTTGTTTTTATTGTGCTACTTGTGTAATTTTTCTGTTCTTATTCTCTTGATGAAATTGAATATCTGAAAATGTTTTTATTTCAGAATTTACTGAAGAACCTGTAATTAACTTATCTAATAAGTAGGAGAAATCAACCGAGTATTACAGTAATAATTTTTAGGCTTGAAAATTTCACATGGTATCAGAGCAAAGGGCTAAAGACATAAAGGGAGGATCTACCATGGACCAGAGATACATCATCCAGAAGGGTTCAAACAGTCCTCCAAAGCATGCAAAAATGCAGAGGGAACATGACCTAAAAGTGTTGAAATCTAGACTAGAGGAGGATCTTACTTGGTATATTGACAGTGGAGCATCTGCTCACATGACAGGGGTTCGAGAATTTTTTTTCGATCTACCAAGAAGAACAGATGAATTTACAGATAACTATGGGAAATAAGGCAAAATGTTCCCCCATTAGGAGAGGTACCATAACATTTAAGACTGAATATGGAAACAAAATTCGAGCGGCGAATGTTCTGCATGTACCAGGGTTGGGGATGAATTTAATCTCAGTTTCTCAGCTATAGAACAAGGGCTATGACGTATACTTTATTATAGATAAGGTGTATGTAAAACACCCTATCTGGAGCAAAAAGGCCCAAATTGGAGTAAGGAGTCACAAGCTATACAAACTCCAACTTGAATCTCCGGTGGCCCTGATTGGAAGTACAGACGACAATGATCTGAATGAGTTATGGCACATAAGGATGGGTAATATACGTCATGGAGCCTTGGGAATTCTCAAAACTATTGTCATAGGGGCTCCTGAACTCAACATGAAGAAAGACGAAGTTTGCAGGGTGTGTGTATGAGGGAAGTACGCTAAGGCAACGTTTCCAAGAAACAACAACAGAACCAAGGTTGTATTGGAGTTTTAATACACTCGGAAATTTATGGTCCAATTTCCACAACTGCTCTCAGTGGAGAAAAGTATTTTTCTACCTTCATTGATTATCATTCCAAAAAAAATTGTATCTATTTTATGAAAACCAAAGATGAAGTCTTTGATCGATTCAAATAATTCGAAGCCTTAGTGGAAAACTCTACAGGAAAAAATATCAAGAAGTTGCGGTCAGATAACGGTGGAGAATATATTGATAAGGACTTCACAAGTTTCTATGCAAGGGAAGGCATCAAGAGAGAGTGGACAACTGCAAACAATCCAGAGCAAAATGGAGCTGCAGAATGGAAGAATCAAGCCATAATAGAAGCTGCAAGGGCAATGATGTACGACCAAGATATGCCCAAATTCTTATGGGCAGAGGCCTGCAATACAAGATTATATATCCAGAACATAGTTCCCCATAGAGCCTTTGGGAAGGTGACTCCCGAGAGTGTGTTCACAGGCAGCAAGGAAGAGGTGAGCCACATCAGGATATTCGACAGCATGGTGTACTGCCACGTTCCAGATGAAAAGAGGAAGAATTTGGATCAAAATGAAGAAAAATGTTTTCTTATGGGCTATAGTGAGAATGTGAAAGCATGTCGCATCTATATTCCAGAGAACAGGAAAATCATGGTAATTAGGGATTTAAAATTCATGGAGGAGATAACCTTCAGGAAGTCTTGGGGAAATGGCCACAGATACGCAGATTGAGGAAGATGCACTAGTATAGCCTGAATGATCTACAAAGGATGGGTCAAGTGCCTCTCCAAGGCACAAGGATTCTGAGGAAATCTCCCCCGAAGAAGAACAAGAAGGAGAGCAGGTGAGACCGCCCACCACTTATGGGAGGCTGAGCAGAGAACTTCAAAAAAGTATTAAGGATGAGAAATAATTTGTTGGAGCCCCTAGAGAAGGAAAGAGGATAAGGAAGTAACCAGATAGATATTAGTCACTGGTAGCTCAGGTTGGTGAACCTTCCACCTTTCGGGAATCAACTCAGCAGCAAGTGTGGGTGGATGACATGGTGGAGGAGTATAGCTCCATCATGAAAAATGATGTCTGGAAACACACTCTGATCAAGCAACATACGACATATTTATATCACCAGAAAAATATCTCAAGAAAATCCTGAAGAAGTATGGGATGGAGGACTACAAACTTGTGAGCACTCCAATGGTGACTGGATGTAACCTCAGTTCTCATGATGATTCTCCCATGGTAAACCAACTTGACTATACATGTATGATTAGAAGTTTGCTTTATCTAACCGAGACTAGACCAGACATTATGTATGCAGTTGGGATTGTTGGACGATTCCAAGCTAATCCAAAGGAGTCACACCTTCAGGCTATAAAAATAATATTCAAATATCTACAAGGGACTCAAGAATTTGGTCTATGGTATCCAAAGAATTTTGATCTTAATCTTCATGCTTACACATATGCGGACTGGGTTGGAAATGTTGATGATCGAAAAAGCACTAGTGGTGGTGCATTCTATACGGGGCCCCAATTAGTACCTTGGTTCAGAAAGAAACACATTTCCATTCCCTTATCTACAGGAGAAGTGGAAGATGTGGTTGCCGCACCATGTTTCACAAAGCTTATTTGGATGATGCAGACATTAAAAGATATTCCAATTAAATGTTATCCTCCCATCTCCATCTTATATGACAATACAAGCACCATCAATATCTCGAAAAATCTCATTATGCATTCCAAGACCAAGAACATTCCTATCAAGTATTACTTCTTATGATAGCAAGTGCTTGAGAAAAAAGGTTAAATTGGAGTATGTTCCCTCCAAAGAACAAGTTGCAGACATATTTACTAAACCTCTTCCCAGGGAAAAATTTGAATATCTCAGACAGAAGCTAGGAGTTGTCTCTGCCTCACTTATTAAATCTGCTTGATTTCAAAACATTAAATTCGGTACGCAGAGTTCATGAAGGTGAGTCGCGTATATATGCGAGGTTCTCTAGATAAATTTGCGTATGGTTTTTGTTGACATAAAATCTATGGTTCAACTTTCAGAACAGTCTGGGTCATATCTTTGTCCTCGGGTGTTGATGGGTAATTTATGTTGTTCTGACATTCATCCTATAGTTCCTTTCTTTGATATTTATCTCCTTTATGAAGATGCTTTGATGAATTGGTTGTTGAAGGTGTTCAGGATGCACATGTTTAGGGGGAGCATTTTCCTTGCTGAGAAGACTGCATTGTTGGCATTAAGATTGGTGGCTATGTTATGATCTCCTGTTTGAGATTATTTGGTCATGATTATAAAAAGTCATATCTGTAATTTGATATAAACGTCATTAATGTAAATATTTTCTTTTTGAGTCATGTATGGACCTTTTCAAATATGTCAACCCACTTAATTGGCTAGTTGAGTCAATATGTAAATCCACTCAGTTGGATTCTTGATGTAATTTTGTGTCCTTGGTGATAGGAAATGTCATGCTATAGAGTCATTGAAAATATGATGCCTCAGCATGTGTTTAGGGGGAGTATTTGTCCGCCCTTTTCTCTTGATGTCAAGGGGGGAGATTAATTGGTGTTTGAATCATGTTTATATCTTACATATCTACAAGTTGTGGTGATAAAACTCCAACATGGTCGCCATAAATTCCAAAGGGGGAGATTGTTGGCAATATGAGTCTTATGATTGCATATGTTGTCCTTGATGGCAACTGTCTTGCATTTGATGAAGTATATGACTCCTGGAGAAGCACAATGATTTAGCAGAAGATCTAGAAGAATAAGGGTATAAGTCCATAAAAATATGGTCAATATTCATATTGAAGGTTCTATACGTGAGTTCGTGCAGGCCAAGTCGTGTATACACGTATAAAATAATGATCCAAGTTGTGTATGCCTTTTGTGCTCTAAAATTATTATACTAGGGGGCATTAACATGGTTTTAGTCCACAATATTGAGTGTTGTGTCATCTATTTGATTCCGTCCAAAAAATACCATCGGCACTTGTGTGGTTTTGGCTCATGGTATTGGTAAAGGCTAAACCTATATAAGGAGAAGAAGATTATAATGCAAAAGGGGGAAGAATATGGGTTTTAACTTAATAATTCTCTATGAATTATATCTATATAGAATGGGTTTTATTTATTAGTAGATCTGAAATTATGATGCAGCCATGGACATAATGATGGATCAGGATCTCTAGAACTGAAATTTCTATGCATTTTCTTGATATATTGGTGAGATGTTTAGATCTATGACCTGGCGCATGGTTGCTGAAGTGAAGGGTAAATTCTGGGTAAGTCTATAGATCTGAAAGTTTCTGCAGTCTTGAATATTTATAGATATATATGTTGGTTCGTCACGGTGAAAGTGTGTATACATGCGGGTTTGTGTTAGCAAAAGCTCGTATGGAAGTCAGGGTTTTCTGAATCTTGATGGAGAGGTTCTCTATTTATTAATGCTATATTTATGTTGTCTGTCAATGATGTTTTCATGTAGATCTGGGTTGTTTGAATACTGTATATGATGCTCGTTCAATATGTAAAAATCTGATCAATGAGTGATTAAATATGATTAATGATGTTGAATGCATAAGGTTTCTACAAATATGAAAATGCATATGACTGAAAGCTTCAGATCTGTTTCCGAGTTTGATCAAATTCTGGAAATTCAGTATTCACAAATCTATACGAAGGTTGGTGTGCAGGAAAGCGCGTATACACGCAGGTTACAGTAAAGTGAAGTAGCGTATGCTTTTAATGAGATGAATGATCAAGGTTAAATTTGGTTCTACATGTTGTTCAAAAGTTTTATTTTATTACTGTGTTCTAGTTATAGTGATCTTAGTTTTCTGCTTAATGTTTGGGTTATGGTTGTTAGTGTTGATCTATGTATTGAGTAGTGTTGAAGCTATTGGATCTAGTGTGAAAATTGATGAAACATGGTCTACAGTGGGTCTGAGGGTTGAAGCCTTTAGTGTGGAAGTAGAAGATTCCATCCAGTAGAAGTTGGTGTTCTGATTAGGGGGTTGTAGCTCCCTTCCAGTAGTGGGTGGTAAACAATATCAGGGGGCTCGATCTCCCTTCGAGTAGCAGCTGGATAACGAGAGAAGGTTGCAACCTTCTGCAGGTAGATGCTTGCGCACCGATATGGGTTTGCATCAGTACAACATTATAAGCAGTGTTCTATATAATAAATATGGAAGACAAAGACAACAACAATGGTGGTTTTCTCCCGACTTGGGTATCCACCTTAAATCTTGGTGTTCATGTGTGATGCTCTTGTGTGATGATTAATTCAATTACTACTGAACATGTTTACTACTTATGTCTTTGATGTATAACTGAGGATTTGGGCTAAAGAATATTCTGAATATTTATCTAAACAGTAAATTTATTTGGGTATACGCAAGTTTCTATTAGGATAATCGTGTACAAACACTAGTTGGGCTAATCTAAGTCGCATATAAAAATCAGTAAAAGAAAAAGTAAAATATTGTGATTCTTGTAAATATTGATTCACGCGACCCCCCCCCCCACTCTCAGTATTTTTCCCAAAAAATTAGTCCCTAGACCATAGGACAGATCAGTTGTAGGATCCAGGTGGATCCACAAGATCAAATATGCTGTAGATGGCATCATAGAGAAGTTCAAGGCTAGATTTGTAGCTAAGGGATATGCACAGAAGGAAGGCATTGATTATGAGGAAACCTTCGCCACTATAGCTCGCTACACTTCTATCAGATCCGTCATCTCTCTGGCTGCGCAGATGGGATGTGAGATTCACCAGATGGATGTCAAGACAAAATTCTTGAACAAGATGATAGAGGAGGAAGTGTACATATAAAAACCAGAGCGCTTCGAGACACATGAGCAGAAAAATTATGTTTGCAGGCTTAAGAAAGCCTTATATGGTTTCAAAAAATCCCCCAAGGCATGGTATGGGTGAATTGATAGCTACTTGCAGAAGATGGGGTTTGTCAAGAGTGACGCAGACCCCAACCACTACTACTTAAGAGTAGGAGATGAGACGCTTATTTTGGTACTATATGTGGATGATATTTTTCTGACCAGAACATCCAAGCTCGTTAAGAACTGTAAGGATAATGTGGCTACATAATTCGACATGAAGAACCTGGGGCAGATGCACTATTTTCTTGGATTAGAAGTCTGGTAGCAGAAAGGGGAAATCTTCCTAGGTGAAGGAAGATACACGACAGAAATCCTGAAAATATTTCAGATGGAAGACTGTAGACCCATGGCCACGCCAATGACTAATAACTGTAATAATATAGACACAACGGAGGATGATGAGGTTGATCCCACCTTGTATAGGCAACTCATCGGATCATTGATGTATCTGGTCAACACTAGACCATACATTTGTTATGTAGTGAATACCCTCAGTCAATTCATGGTGGAACCAAGGAGGGATCACTAGGAAGCAGCCAAACATGTTCTTAGATATCTGAGAGGGAAAATCGAGTATGGGTTGAAGTACATCAAGGGAAATGAGGTCCAGTTGAGTGGGTTCTCAAACACAGACTGGGCTGGAAGCACAGTGGATCGGAAAAGTACCAGTGGGTACTGTTTCAGTCTCGTATTAGGGATGAAATCCTAGTGCAGTAGGAAATACAAGTCTGTATCACTAAGGTCAGCTGAGGAAGATTACATGGCAGCAAGAACAACTTCATGCGAGGCCATATGGCTCCGCAAATTACTCTTGAACCTGCTCAAGAAGCGGATAGAACCGATTGGGATTATGTGCGATAGTCGGAGTTGCATTAAGCTCTCTGAAAATCCTGTGCCTCAAGACTGGTCAAAACACATTGACATTCGGTGCCACTTCATCAGGGGCTATGTCCAAAGATGAGGAGTACAGTTGCGATACACTCCCATAGGAGAACAGGTGGAATATATCCTCACAAAGGCTCAGAGTAAGATTAAATTCACTTACTTCAAAGAGAAGATGGGGATGGTCGAGAACCCTTTCCACTAGAGGGAAGGGTGGTATTCAAAAATAGAGGGAGGTGCAATATAGATGAGGTAGTGTCACAAGGCACACTATAGGAGGCAACATCGCAGGGATGAAGGACATCATCAACACAACAGACGTTATAGAGTCAGAGCAGTGCAGTGGTATATTTCTTGAACACTTTCCTTGCTAAGAGGGAGTGTTGCTTTTTATAGCATCGAGAAGTGTTTTAAGTCTCATTTTTCGTAGGGAGGCTTGGACAACAGTTATCGAGAGAACCCAGAATTTTTTTGTGGAAATTCCACTCAGATATGACTTTATTAAAATAATTAATTATTTTAATGTAGACCATAGCATCGAGAAGTGTTTTAAGTCTGATTTTTTGTAGGGAGGCTTGGACAACAGTTATCGAGAGAACCCAGAATTCGTTTGTGGAAATTCCACTCAGATATGACTTTATTAAAATAATTAATTATTTTAATGTAGACCCTAAGTTTAAACTTAGGGAAATTAAATAATTAAAGTGTATTAATAGAGCAGAGTGTGAATCTTCTATAAAACGAAGATCAAGTCATATTTTAATCTGAGCCATTGATTAACAATATAATCTTGGTCATTGATTCATTAGTGAGAAGACTATAATAAGACTTGAGGGCCATTTGTAAAACAAGCCGGGGACATTCTCAGTACCCTAAGGAAATCGATTATGAAGCAAGAGAATTTGATTTCAGTGGGTGAGTTTGTAGAGGCAGGGTTGTAGAAGCAGAAAGGAGGAGGGAGGATTCAGTTATTGGAGAAGTAGAAGTCAGATGGATGAAGGGAAGGGTGAGCTGATAGGCAGCAAGATCCCGTCCACGCAGAGTTATGCAGTCCAGGGAGAGACTGTGTAGATTTCTCATGCTGGGTGATGCAAAGGGTGAAGGAGTTCACCTCAAGGGTCTGAAATTCTTCTGGGGGTTCTAGAAAATTTAGCCTAGTGTATGTTAATTTTTCTCTGCTCATTAGACTCTTGTAAATGTACTTTCCATTTCTGAAGATAAATACAAACCCCTCATCTGTTGCGCCGGTTTTCCCACATTAGGTTTTTCCGGGGAAAATTGTCCAAAAAATAACTGTGTTCATATAGTTTTTTTTATTGTTCTACTTGTGTAATTTTTCTATTATTATGCTCTTGATTAAAGTGAAGATCTACAAATGTGTTTATTTTAGAATTTACTGAAGAATCTATAAATAACTTACCTAATAAGTAGGAGAAATAAACCGAGTATTGCAGTAATAATTTCCAGGCTTGAAAATTTCACAATTTCTACCATCATGGAACCATCATGAGAAATTAAGGATTTTTGAGCATTGATGCACATCCCTGTGTCTTTGAGAAAAAAATCAAGAGAAAGTTTCATTTTTTGAATATCCCCTCGATCTCCATCACAAAAAAGAGGATTTAGTCTACAAAACAAGAGATGAGTGATGAACATATTAAAATATACTTCAATACCTTTAACCTCTTCTCTTCGCTTAGCAGTTAGAATCAACTGAATACGACATTCGGTCGCGAGTAAGAAGAGGAGTGGGGAAAAAAGACACCCCTGTTTGAGTCCCCTGTGACTATGGAAAAAAAGGGAGGCTGCACCATTGATAAGAAAAAAAGATACATTTGATATACATCCCATTATGGTAGTTGATGAAGACAATTTCTAACTCCAAGTGAGTAAGAAGAAAAATAAGATATAACCATCTTATTATATCATAGGCCTTTGACCAGTCAATTTTAACTATCAGGACTTTCCTTTTGCTCCTCTTGATGCTATGCATAGTTTCCTTAGCCACCCCTATCGCTTCATGGATCTTCCTACCATCTAGGAAACCAATTTTTTCCTTATAAATGTTCCTTGAGAGAATTGGTTTCAGAAGGGAGAAGATGATCTTTGAAATGATTTTATAGAGACAACTGCATAGGGATATGGGCCTGAATTCCTTAAAATTTGAAGGGTCATTTGTTTTAGTGATTAAAGCCAGCAAGGTGGCGTTGAAAGGTTCATATACATACCCTCTAATCCTAGATTCTTCCACCACCTCCGTAATCTCATCCTCAATAAAATCAAAAAATTAATGATAAAATTCCACTGTCCAACCATCTGGAACATGCCTCTTATTTTTCTGCATTGATTTTATGACTCCTTCAACTTCCCCTTTTGTGATAGGAGCCATGATCATACCATTCTCATCCTCTTCTACATATCTTGGAAACAATTGTGCAACCTGGATGACTTCTTCTATAGTTTATTCCTCTGGAGCTCTACAAAAACCTTTAAAGTGTTCTCTTCCCATAGTTTCCATCTCATCAAAATATTTTGCTGATCCTCCATCTTCCTATTGCATTTCCTAGATTGTGTTAACATTTTTCCTGCCCTTTGCGCAATTTTGGAAGAACTTTGAATTTTTATCCCCCGCTGCTAGCCAAATGGCTCTGCTTTTATGTCTCCACTATTCTTCAATGTCCAAGAGTATATTTATTTTATAAGATTCCAACTTTTTTATCCTCTCTTTTTTCTCCTCTATCTCATATCCATCCTCCTCCAGGTTTTCTTTCTTAAGAGCTTCATCAATTCTTTTTAGCTCAGCTTCTTCACTTGTCCTCTTTTACTTTTCCCAATTAATTGTAGCCTCTTTCATTCTTTTAAGGTTTCCCATAAAGCTCTTAGAAAGAGAGAAACCTTGCTCAAGGGCCTGATGAATCCAAGTGGCTTTAAAAATTTGTTGAAACTAAGGTATTTTACCCAAGATGGATTGAATTTAAAAGGTGAGCCATGCTTCCTACTGGTTCCTTTTAAATCCAGAATGATGGGGAAGTGATCCGAGTCTTTGCCCGACCCAATCGACTGTTTAAAAAATGGAATATGATTAACAATATATTCTTTCCTCAAGAACCTATCCAATCTCTTAGCCACCCTTGCTTCACCCAAATGCATGTTTCTCCAAGTAGGGTTGGATTTGATCAGATTCAAATGTAAGAGCTTTCCCATCATAAGTTCGTTCAGAAAGTATTCAGCCAAACATTCGGCTTGAGCCAATGGCCCCCAAGTTTTAGACATTCCCAATGAAAAATTTAAATCACCCCTCCCCCACACTAGATTAGAGGGGTTCATAAAATATTTAGAGAATAGGGAATTCCAAAATGATACCCTATCCTGAAAAGACCCATAAATTTTAAGAAAATAAAGTTCCATGTAAAAGTATGAAGAGTAAACTTCCACCCCCAACACTAAATCTGAACCCCAAGAGTTTAAAAATTTTATAACGTTGTCTTTAAATCCAAAAATAAAGTCCTCCATATCTCACCTTAACATCATCTGTCACAAAAGACCATCCCGAAAACAATTTGCAGAGAGATGAATTCACAGTTTCTCCATTTCCAAGTGTTTATTGGAGCATAATAACATTGGGACCATATATTTTAAAAATGTATTTTAAAACTAGCTTCTTACGGGTGCTAGAAAATCCTATGCAATTGAAAGACAACATAATCATTTGGTAACCACCATAGGGGCATGCGTTTCTCTAAGCACCCATTTTAGAGATAAATTTTTCCCATAAAAAATATCCAACTTATCTTTCAACTGAGCCTTAGAAATATTATTTTTCATGTCGTTCATCTTACGAGGCATCACAAACTCCCGCAGACCCCCCAACCCTCCTATGGCATCTATAGAGAAATCTCTCTTGTCTCGAGGACACATACTATAGCGAGGCACCCAAGGAGAAAGAACAGGGAGGGTAACACCCTCAGGGCTGATCAAGGAGGGAAATGAAAAATTTAGGGCTGGTATAGAGGTAATAACACTATCCAGAGTAATCAATAAATTACAACAGTGAGTCACATCGAATAGTGGAGGCCTAGAGGGACAAGGGCTAGGGAGAATATCTAATAACGAAAACAGAGAATCATTTAAAGAGGAGTGGGAAGGAAAATAAGTACCCACCGAATGGGGAGAAGATCCAATGGATTTGGCCACATCCTGGGTCTCTCGTTGTTGGGCATCCTCCGGTAAAACATGGATCTGATTTGGATTTTGTTCTTCTTAAATATCCATGGGTTATGGAACCCTGCCTGCTGATCCCCCATCACCAATGTTATAGGTAAAATAGGGCATCATCCCCCAAGCACTATTTGAACTGGACATCATCCCTAGGACCAATGAAATAGGGTCTATCACCCTCTTATATTTCAGTTGCCATATGCCCTAAGTGAAGAAAATTTCATTCATGGCTTCTATTATGAGATTTCCAAGGTTTGAAGTATATGATATATGACCCACTGACTCACCAACGCTCATCTTCTTGGGACTAACCGCATTGTAGTGCCAATTCCTCCATACAAGGGTGCACTGCAGTGCACTTGCCGACACTCAAGGGTGCATTAATGGTCACCTGGGAGTAGAATTCTCATTGTTCCGGGAATCTCCACATGGCCAATGCCTTCTAGAAGAGTCCATAGGTGTCATACTTCGAATCCAAGTGTCCATATAACACCTCTGAACTTGGAAACATGTCTTTCCTATTATTAAAAAGTCATTCATTGAGAAATTACCATTAGTTTCCCTATAAACTGAGCACTCATCTTATTGCTAGGGAGGAAGAATTTTGTTCAAATTTATGGTGCTGGATTATCATTTGATAAGAGAGTGAAAGTACTGATATGCTACTGAGATGATGTTGGATGTGATGAGGCTGGAATTGGAGCAGGTTGATGACAAATCGATCCATATTGGTTGTAATATTCTCCTCCTACTCTCTAATAAAGATTGATGTTCATTTCCCCATACATATGTCTCTATTTATTTTGAAATGTATTCTTGAATGATGTATGTATTGCATATCTAATCGATTTGATTTGAGTAAGATAAGTAGATACTTGTATATTTTATGTTGTTTTATTTTCTCTGTTTGTGTTTGCAGAAATTGATCTAGTGACTTGAGTTGGATTGAGAGTGACGATAACAACTATAGAAGGAGAAGGAGAAGCGAAATAATCACAAGTAGGCTCTTTCTCATTTCTGTATATTTGCTTTGTTTTAGAGAAAATGAGAGTTATTCTTTCCTCTTTTGTTCTAAGTGATAAACACCACACTTAGAGAATTTGGTTTATCCATAGATCATAATTCTGTATAACAAATTGGCAACTTCGTTGGGCAGATCCCATCATTCCTGGTGTTTTTGCCTCTTTTTATATTCATCAGCGATATATAATTTCTGTTATCAGTCATTTGAATGAACAAATTGCATTAGAAGTGTGTCAAGCTTCTTGATTGTCAATCTTAGCTGCACCCATCGCACTGTTGGTCAACACACAGTGCACTGCAGTGCACTATCTCCTATTTAGGGGTGCTTTTCAATGCACTGTCTCCCATTAGAGACTGTGTTCCCACCTTAACCAACCAAATTCCATCAAAAATTTTCATTGCTTTCAGTTTTAGCCACTTTTTTCTTGTATTCTCAGATGTTAGATACCTCTTAGAGATCATTAAAATTTTTCGTTCTTCCTCCTTTGAAAATTAATTTGTTCAATGTTTCATTAGTGTTTTTATTTATCATTGACAAATCAAATTCAAAGTAGTTAATTTTTGCATTAGATCAATTTTGTTTACGAAAAGGAAATTGTTGTTTCATTCCTCATTACTTGTAGGAAAATTGTAGTTCCATTCTTCATTTTCCTAAGAGAAAGTGTTGTTTCATTCCTTGTTTCTCATAAGAAAACATTTTTTTATTGATTTGTGCATGTAGTTTCCTTACTTTCATTCACAGTAAAGGGAGCTGAAAAGAAAAACATGCATGTGCATATAGTGAATTGTGTTTGTTGCATAGGAACAAGTTAGGAAAGTTGCTTTTAGTTTGTGATCTTTGTTGTTTGCTCAAAAACTGATTGCTCTTTCCCCTTGGTAGCTAGGATTTTCATTGAAAAATCTAAATTGAAAGGTTTTATTATCATTTAGTTTTCATTTTTAGGAATTTCCATTACATCACGCGGTGAACCTCAAAGACAAACTTTTAAACAAGATCAACATAAAATTTACATCAATCAACTTAAGAAAGCATTGGAACATTGAAAATAACATTTATAAGGTCTAGGGTAGAGACTTGTTCTAGCATCATTAAACATAGAAGTTGTCGCTAACTTTTCTGCGATACATTCTGAGTGTGATACCTAACTCCACGTATATAAGTAGATTGTAGCTCATCCATGTACCTTTGGGTATATAGGGTGGTGTTCTAGTACAAAAAGTATAAGGGGGTGCTCTCACTGTGCGGTTTCGCATTAAACAACGCTAATATGGATCATGTGGGCTTCACTCAATGAACTTATGACATATCACGTGCACTAATGCCATATTAAACAATACCCTTAATTTGACTACATATTGGAAAATACCTCTAAAAATAAAATTATTTAACCCCCTACCAATATGAACCCAATACACCTTCCTAATTTAAAAAATCCCCACTGTCAATAGATATTGTAGGTATCCATTTTTTCATTAACATTTTTTATACCCGTTTATATTTTTTCATTAAATTTTGCTCCATTTTTTATACCTTCCAATATAAAAACCCTTTACCCTGTATTATATGCTCAATATATTATTTCATTTTCTCCTCAATATATATCCCCCAATATGAACCCATGTGGTATGGTATTTTTGCCCCAGTGAGGCCCCCATGATATGGACTTGGGCCTCCATGTACCTTCAGGTATATTTGGGAGGACAAATTTAGGTTGCTTACCATCCATAGGTAACCGAGTCGGTCATCTTGTAACTTGTGATACACTGAACAAAACATTCAGGGAGATTGTCTGCTCGTACTTCTTTGTATGTGAGGATGTATTCTATAGTTCATAATTACTTGGTAAACCTTCTTGCCTAGAATTACCTTTTTATTTTTTTTATTTTTTATTTTGTAATAAAATCAATCAGTCATCGTGGAAGAAGAACATCCATTTCCCCGTCGTTCGCGTAGAATAGCACTTAAACCACCTTTACCACCAGAAGACATTTTGCATTGGTGAAGGCGGCGTCATTCTACTGAAACTAGTACCATCAGTACCTCTGGTGTGCCATATTCATCACATATACCAGAGTTGTCTCAATTCGTTAATCCAACATCACTTTTATTACTAGGTGAATCATCATCTTCATAATTTGTAAGTGACCCTACAATACTACATTTGTGAGAACCATTCTTTTGTTATTTTCCAAATGTTAGTTCAATGCTTTATGTACTTGATTCATCTTCAAAATAATCCCCCTTCAATAAATTAAAAACTACGCATTAACCTTGTCACATTGAACCTTGCCACATTCAACTTGCAAGTAACTTGATAACTTAATAACTTGCTAACTTAATATCATATGCATTGGACCTAGCCACATTCAAATCTGTGCATTAACCTTGTCACATTGAGCCTACGCATCCAACCTGACCACATTGAACTTGAGGAGGGTTCACACTATACTCAGTAATTACATCTAAATAAAAAAAATCATTAGGAATTTTGTGAAGCTAAATGTAGTTCTCCATTTCTCTCCTTAACTCTGCTGGAGGAATGACACTCATGATGTCGAGCCATTGTTTAGAAACGAAACGATTATGTAAATTGTTTGTAAATCAAAATGATCATTATGTAAAGGAAATAATGGAGCTAATCGTAAATCGAAACATAACTTTTTTGGAAAAACACAAAATCCATGTACACTTTCCACTTGTAAAAATAATTGTATAATTAAAAGATGAGGGAAACACATAAGAGGATGGTGAGTGATAAATCTCAACCATCTAATCTTTTATAAGACTATGAATATTCCCTCATTCTATATGACTTAAATTTGCTACTAAAAATGATGATTAAAATTTACTATGGGTGTTAATAAACATGGCCTAAACTCTATTAACATAGAGATTCTATTTTGGTTTTCCTCATAGTAATTCCATTAATCTCATAGTAAGTCTGTTTATCTTAGGAGTTTCTAATTTATTGCAATGTTCTAGTTTTGGATATATTGATTATTAATAATGTACAATTAGTTGCCAAAAGGAAAATTGCCAACTCACTCACTCAATATTTTATCTTTCTAAACTTTTCTTCAATAAGAAAGTAGATAAAGTAAGCATATAAATAACAAAAATTTGAAAACCAAACATAAAATGGTCATCAAAAGTTAAGGTGTAACAAATTCATAGGTATCGTATTCCATTGATCAACTATGTACTTTAACAATAGTAAATGGCCTTGTATATGAGAGGGGAAAATGGTATAAACCTATTTATAGAATGTCACTCAACAAAGATGTTGACTTAATATTTCTTGAATTTTTTTGGTTTACTGGTTGATTCATCGTCACTCTACTTATGAGGCAAATCATCATCCCCCAGTTTGTAGATGTCCCCACAATACTACATGTGTTAAATCATTCTTTTGACACTTTCCAAATGTTACTGCAGTGCTTCCTGTGCTTGATTCATTTTCAAAATAATCCTCTTCGCCACATTCAAACCTACACATTAGCCTCGTCACATTGAACATTGCCGCATTCAACCTACAAGTAACCTGATAACTTAATAACTTTCTAACTTAATACCATGCATGTTGAAGCTCACCACATTAAAAATGATAACTCAATAACCTAACTTAGACTAATAAATTAATAACCTATGCACAAAACCTTGTGACAATCAAGCGCACACATTAACCTCATCACATTCAGGTTGCACATCCAACCTCACCACATTGAACTTGTGGAGATTCACAATGTACTCATCAATTACATCTCAATCATCAACATCACTCAGAATCTTGTGAAGCTCAATACAATGCTCCATTTCTCACCGTAATTCTACTTGAGGAATGACACTATTGATGTTGATTGACTGTTTAGAAATGAAATGATTGTCTAAATTGTTTAATTCTGAAATGACTTTGTAAATCAAAACAATCACCAAGTAGAGGAAATAATAGAGTTCATGGTAAAACAAAACATAGACATTTTGGACAAAAACACAATCCACTTACCCTTTCCAATTATAAAAGTAATTATATAATAAAAAAAGAAGGGGGAAATGCACATGATGATGGTTAGAGATAAATATCAACCATCCAATATTATATACAACTATGAATATTCCCTCATTCTATATGACTTAATTTTTTTATTAAGAAAAAATATTAAAATTTAATTTGGGTGGTAATAAACATGGCTTAAACTCCGTTAACATAAATATTCTATTTTTATTTTCCTCAGAGTAAATCTATTCATCTTAGGGGTTTATAATTTATTAGAACGTATTGGTTGGATATATTAATTAATAGCACAACCACATTAATAAATGTGGTTGAGATACAAGAATAAACATATATCAACCACATACACAATTATAATCATATTACTAATTAATTATTAATTATTAATAATTTCAAAGCTTTTTAAATTGAAAGTGTCTTTTTGTTTTCGTAACTAATTAGTAACTACGGTTTTTATTACCAACAATCGAAGAAATATCTACAATCCAACCAAATTCATATATGGATCACAAATAATGTTTTTAATCATTAGACTACTCTTACATCTAAATGACTAGTATCACTTGGAATTCTGTGAAGCTCAATGTAGAGAAATCACACTCTTGATTTTTGTGAAGCTCAATCTACTCCTCCATTTCTTGCCTTAATATTGCTTGAAAGTCATTGACGTAAAGCCATTGATTAGAAACGAAACAACTGTGTAAATTGTCTAATCCTAAAATGACCGTGTAAATCGAAATGGTCACCAACTAGAGGAAAGATGAGTTCCCGGTATATATATATATTAATTGTCATAGTTAGGTTTTTGATTGTTTATTTTATGTTATGGATTTTTTTTTATTAGAATTTGATCACATTTTTTTTATGTTTTGGTTATAAATTTATAAATAAAATCGTAATTTCATTTTTTATGACTTAGAAAATTTATAAATCTCAAACTTGTCATTTTGACCATTATTTATCATATATTCATTATACTTGTTGGAATTTAATTCCAACGGCTGCACAGCACCGAACAGTTTCAACACAGCGCAGGGTCGAGGTAGTTAAACAACAGCAAAGACCAAGCGGTAGTCCAAGTCCGCGGGGGTCGATGAAGTCTTGTGGGCGGAGGAGCGAACCCCCCCGGGAGCTGCTTACGTCATCAGCGGAGGGCCCACATATAATGCGCTCACAATACTTTGGGTGTAATAATGTTTGCCCATTACGCGTGTTTTTAAAACGATAGTTGGTTTTATGTTTTAGTTTAATGTTTTGTTTTATGACAACAATATATTTATTTTAATATTGGGTTATATATATATATATATATATATATATATGCCCAACACTTTGTAAAGTGCAGTTGTAATATGTTTTAATACACAGAACAGAAGTGTATGCACAACAGTGCGGGAAGAAAATTTGACAGACAGTGCCACCAAGCCAAATGTGTCATCAATGCATTTTTCAAGCGGTGCCGACATATTTATGATGCCATTAATGAATTGTTAAGCGGTGATTTTTTGTCAACGAATGACATTAAATTCAATCTGAGATATTTTTTTAATATACAGAACAGAGTCATGTTTTTAGATATAATGTTTTTTTTATGCACAGCAGAGTGCGTTTGAAAAAGACAGAGAGTGGAGAATTAAGAAATACACAGCAGTGTATGTTTTTAGAAACAACAGAGTATATACAGCAGTGTATGTTGTTTTAGAAAGACAGAGTATTTTTTTTGTGTGAGACAGAGAAGAGTCTTGTTTGGCAATGTGTCTTGAAACAGTCCAACAATTGTAATCCCTCTCTTGAGGAAGAATTGTAACAGCGGTTTTTTTTTATGGAATAGAATTTTTTTTATGTGAAAACTCTGTCACTGTGGATGCAATTTTGAATATTTCTCTGTGTTAAGGAAGGGACTTTTATTATTTTGGAATTCTAAGACATTCCAACATGGTATCAGAGCTAGTCCAGGCTATTTGAAGGTCAAATAAGCTGAAGGAAAGGAGTTCGTTATTGCAGAAGCTTCTCCAACAGTGTGAAGACTCAGACAAGAAGAATCCAAAGGTATTTCTCTATACAGTTTTGTGTTACTGTTGTAGTACAGTTAGTAAATTTAAACACACAGTCAAGTGTTTTTTGAATCATAGTTAAGAGTTCAGAATGGTTGGAGCAAGCACTGGTATGGGTATGGGAAATATCCATCTCCCAATGTTTAATGAGAAAAATTATGACTACTGGTCAATAACTATGAGAGCATTGTTTGTCTCCCAAGACTTATGGGAATTTGTTGAGGAAGGCTTTGAAGAGACATCAGATGAACTTGAGTTTAATATGTTAAC